>PVLC010000292.1:0-104353 GCA_004027655.1 Graphiurus murinus
GTGGTGGCGCACGCTTGTAATCCCAGCATTTGGGAGGCTGAGACCGGAGGATCCGGGTTCGCGGCCAGCCTCAGCTACCTAAGTGAGGCACTCCGCAACTTAGTGAGACCCAGTTTCAAAATAAAGAATAAAAAATAGGGCTGGGGGTATAGCTCGGAGGTAGAATGCCTCTGAGTTCAATCCCCAGTACCGCAAAAAACAAAAAACAAAAACAACAAAAAAAATTTCATAACTCTTAAATTTTCAGAAAGGTTAAATAGCATTATAAAATGTGGTTGAAGACTTTTTTCTTTTAATATGACAATCATTATATGACACTCAAATTAAGGTTAAATTCTTAAAAAAAAAAACTGTTTTGTCAACTGGTGGTCTGTGGCCTGAGACCTCACTGAAAGACTTCACTTGAAAAGGCTAGAAAAACATAAGCCACTGATCCAGAAGTTCTCAACAGCTCAGAGATGCAAGGGCATTCATAATTGTCTCCATCCTTCTTTCCTCTCTCCAGAGTATAATTACTTCAAGAAACAAAATCCTGGTTTATTTTACTGAAACCCAGAAACTCACCGCTTACACAGCAACAGCTACTTCCCTTATTCCTGGTTTAAATATCCATAACTGTCACCACTCCTAGGTATATTCCACAGGAAAGTGTCTATCCCTTAGTGGGTCTAATTTTCAGAATCTACATATTTTTAAAATACCAGCTCACCAGTCTTTAGTACCTGTAATGATTTTTTTTTATGTAAACAGGTGTTAGCATATAGTTAGGAAGAAGAGAGAGTAGATAGTTTAGTAGAAAAATAATAAGATACATTTTGGATATTAGAATCTCAGCTTCATCATTTATTAGTGGGAAGAAAGTAGGAAAGGTATTCAATATATCTCCTGCTGATTGTGTAGAGTGAAGATAAGTATGTGACATGACGGTGTCATAGGTGACAAAACCACTAAAAATTAAATGCCTTGAATAACAAGAAGAGAGCTAGAAAATATTTCAAAAGTATAGCATATTACAGGTGCTGGAGATGGAGCTTGTAAATCACCTAGCTGTAACAACTCTTGTATTCAAAGGGTTTAGCAAGCAGGACAGTGTGTGATTGTGGCCAGAGAAGTTTCAGAAAAGTGGTAGAGAAAGACCATTGTCTAGAAGAATGATTGATGGAGAAATGAAGAAAATAGATCTAGACTATACTTATGAGAATTGTAGCTATGAAGAAAGGAGGAAGAGATATGAAATTGGGTGTGGATTTTGGAGGTGGACATCTGTTGGATATCTCTAGAATGGAGAGATTGAACACTTGCATGGCTGATGGATGGTCAAGGATATAAATAGGAACATCATATAATTTATCATCCAAACTAGACACTCTTGAAAGTGAAAGTGGATACTATCAATAATTATACTTTGACAATAGGAATAAACTGGGACTATCCCAAGCCAAGTAGAAAGTCTGGTGATTCTAAGAATAATGGGAGATGTTGAAGACATACATAGGGAAAGAAAAGTCAATGACACCAGATCCCTAAGGAAGAAGAAAAGAGTGGGATGTAAATAAGCCAAGTAACTGGTAACAGTAAGACAGTAATTAAAAAGTTAACTCTTTCCCATGTGCTGGGCACATATCTAAAGCTGACTGCACCCCTGTTCTCCAGGAACCCACAGATAAGTGCACTGATTGTCATGGAGTGAGGGGAGGGGAAAAAGGGGATCAGATTTTCCACCAGCACAAGAACCTAGGACATTCATTTTCCATATAATATCTTAGTATTCTCTAGGGGGCAAGTTGAAGTTTGGAAATATAGTCTGTATAAATTGTTTTCACATATTTATTATACAATTCTGAACAACATTGAAGGAAGTTGTTTTCTTTAGCTTTTCCCTTCTTTGTTATCCCAGGAAGACAGAGACTGAAAATGACTCAAATTCTGACCAAGTGATAAATAACTGCCCTTTTGTTAGCATATAGTACTGTCTATGTTCTGTGCTCAGTACTATGTATTTGCTTAAATATAATTATTAATTTTATAAACAATGTGCAAGAAACTCAAGGTGAGTCTGAGACTCAGAGGGGTTAAAGGTCTTGCCAAAAATGGACCACATTTGCAAAGGTCATCATGATAGGATTTGACAGTGAGTCTGTGCTTCGAAGCTGGTGTGCTGCTTGTTGTTCTATACAGCCATGCAACCAACATTTATACCTGAGGCACAGGAAGTGTTACAGTCTGTGGGTTCTACTTGCTAGAGATAAAAATCATAAGCCACTAAATTAAAAGTAGACCATGATATGCTAAATGGAGTAGAGAAAGTGCTGCCAGAATACAAAAGAGATTAATTCTCACTCAAATGGCTCAATCTGTTCCAAAAAAGATGTATTATAGAAGAGAAGGCAACTAAACAAAAAAGAGCAGGGCAATGACACTCCAGGGAGATGGAGTGTGTACTGTGTAGTTTGGAGGAGGAACAGTTGGAAGACAGTGGTCAGAGAGGGATTGAGGGGGCACTTCAGAGAGAAGAACATGAACAATAAGTACCAAACAATGAGTTACAATGAGGTACAGACACAAAGATAGAGACAAAGTTTAGCTGAGTATTACTAGAACATGAAGAGTGAAACTAGAGGAGGATACAGTGGAAGAGATATAATTAGAAAGGAAATAGGAGAGACATTCCTAATGTTTGCTCTCTTGGCTAAATGTCCAGCTGTTACAGTTTGGATCTGGAGCGTCCCCCAAACATTCATGTGTTGAAGCCCGGCCTCCGATGAAGCAAGGCTCAGAGGTGGGGCTTGGCTGAGAAGCTGGGTCATTGGGGGCGTGGCCTTGAGGACTATGTCTGTCCTGGCTGCTTCCTATCTCTCTCTCCACTACCAGCCACCATGGGTTGGGCAGTTTTCTTCCGTCACTCCCTGCTGCCATTATGTTTCCTGCCTTCAGGTGGGCTGACTCTGATATCAGGATCCCAAAAAAAAACCAAAACAAAACCTTTTTCTCCTTTAAGTTTCTGTTTTCAGGCATTTGAGTCACAGAAACAACAGCAAAAGCCTAAGTAAAACACCAACTAAAGCAATTAGATTGCTTTCTGAAGAAGACAGGGACTAATGAAGATTTTTTTTTTTCTGATATCCAAGGCTGTTTTTACTAGAATGGAGATCATTGGGAGCCATACAGTTTGTCCAAGTATCTTTAATTTGTTTTCATAAGCTTACAAAATAGTATTTGCTTCTCCACATGTGCCCACCCATTCTGTTGGCCTGATTTCTTTTAGGGGGTTGTTAGAGATTGAACTCGAGGTCTCCTGCATGCTAAGCATACGCTCTACCGCTGAGCTATACTTCCAGCCCAACGTGATCACTTTTGAGCTATAAGAAGACACTTAAATTTCTGGCAGAGTGACAGGGCACTCAGAGTTAGCATGAGGTTTAGTTAGGTCTGTAGTATACTTCTTCTTGAGTAGTGCCAAGAGTATTTCTAACCTTTCTATGTTATTTAGATGCCATTCCTAAAATGTGATGAAACATCACTTTTTCTCCATTCCTAAAATGTGATGAAACATGCTAAAAGAAGTAAAGAAGTATAAAAATTACAACTATTTGACCAGAGTAGGGCTTAGATGCAAAGACCCAATCTCACTTTACACACTCACAAAGAGGATCTAGGGTCTAGGGTTTTGTCTTTTTTTTTTTTTTTTTTTTTTTTTTTTGGTACAGGCATTCCACCTCTGAGCTAACCTAACCCCAGCCCATTTTATTTTAAAATAGTGTCTCACTAAGTTGTTGGCGCTGGTCTTGAACCTGTGATCCTCTTTATCAGCCTCCTAAGTACTAGGATTATTAGTGTGCAGCACCATACATATCCATGTGACCCCCTGGAAGCTCAATAATCTCTCTCTAAGCTCTAAGTCTAAGGAACTTCTTCATTAACTTTACTCAGCTATAAAGAAAACCAAAATCATGTAATTTGTAGGGAAACGGATGGAACTCAAGAATATTATGCTAAGCAAAATTAGCCAGTCTCAAAAAATAGATAGTTGTATGTTTTTCTTAACTGTATAAGTTAGATAGAATTTCTGAAATCAGAGCCAGGCATGGTGGTGCATGCTTATAATCCCAGTACTTGGGAGGCTGAGATAGTAGGATCACAGGTTCGAGGATAGCCTCAGCAAGTAGTGAGAATCTCATCAACCTAGTGAGATCCTGTTTCCAAATAAGAAATAAAATCGGGCTGGAGGTGTAGCTCAAAGGTAGAATGCTTCTGGGTTCAATCCCCAGTACAACAACAACAACAAAAAAGTAACATCAGGTAGAAGAGCAGAGACTCTGATGCAGTGATAGAGGGGGTTAATGGGAGGGAGGTGGGGAGCAGAGACATAAAGTGTATAACAGTTGAAATAATACAATGTATGTATACAAAATCATCAATTCCAATCTCAAAAACATGCACAGGAAGGAGGAGGGTATGGGGTGGGACCTGGACTCCAAGAGCTCCAAGAGCTGTGTGCGTGCCTGTTTCTATCACTCTATACCCCACTATGATGTATTATTACAATGCACCAAATTAACACAAAAACAAAACAACAACAAAAACCACTTCAACGCCAGAAAAAGAAAATCACTTTAAGCTCCTATCCCAAGCCTGACCACAACTGATCAGGGTGGAACCAACTGAACAATTTAATAAAGTTCCCTCTTTGAGAAGTGAAGGATCATATGGTTAATTCTTTCTAGAAGAGTGTTTCACTATCCTAGAAAAAAAAAAATTCTTAAAAACAACAAATGCCAAGCCAGGCGTGGTGGCGCACGCTTGTAATCCCAGCATTCGGGAGGCTGAGACCGGAGGATCTGGGTTCGAGGCCAGCCTCAGCTACCTAGTGACACCCTGTTTCAAAATAAAGAATAAAAAATAGGGCTGGGGGTATAGCTTGGAGGTAGAATGCCCAAGTTCAATCCCCAGTACTGCAAAAAGAAAAAAAAAAAAAAACCAACAAATGCCAATGGATGGCTACTAAAGATAATAACAACAGATTCATTCATCAGGAAGTTGGTACAAGGATAGGGCAGGTGTTGGGGGAGAAAATGGTTCTCCAGGAAAAGCATACAACTTGTTGGGTCCAAGGCCCTGCAGAGTCATCACATGCGTTCACCCGTCTGTGTCACAACTGTAACTCAGACAGGGAGAGCCACCACCTCTAGGGTCTGTCTTGACCCCAGAAACAACTAGCTTATGGAGATCAGAACTAGTGCTCAGTAAAGAACCATTATCTCTGCACCCACCCCTTTCCTCAAGCACTGGTTGTGATTTTGTTCTTAGAGATTTTATTTGGGAGTTCCATTTGCCAATATAAAGTGATGTCTTTAGAAAGGCATCAGTCAATGGTGGATTCCTTTGGTTACACTACCACTGGACCTGTCTTCCTGTATCCTCAAAACACATAAGCATTAGGAAAGCTTATGAATTAGGGGAGACAGAGACAGAAAGACATGTGGAAAGACCAGAAGAAGCTTATATAAAGTAACAATATATCAAGATCTCAATGTTGCCAGGGCTAGCGGTGCATGCCTGTAATCCCAGTTCTTGGGAGGTTGGGATAGAAAGATCCCAAGGCCAGCCTCAGCAACTTGGCAAGGACCTCTTCAGCTTAGTGAGATCTTGTTTCAAAATAAAAAATAAAATAGGGCTGAGGGTGTAGCTCAGAGGTAGAATAGCCCTGGGTTCAATCCCCAGTAAGCGCGTATACATACACACACACACACACACACACACACACACACACACACACACACACAAGATCTTAATGTCGAACCCAAAAATTAATTTATGGCAAGACTGATGTCTTTCAATAAAAGACCAGGTTACTATTTACCAAATGTGACCACAGTCTCTCTGCCCAGGAGGCCACCAATGGGCCTGAGCATTGCCCCTGCAGCTCTCCACACACAATGCAGCCTTGTTCCATGGCCTCCCAGCTGTGACAGGCATGATAAAAATGGAGATTGTTTTTGTACTCCATGTGCTATTTCCACACTGACAGCAGCATGGTCATTCGCCAAATAATCATAGAATGTTGGCATTTTTATAAATAAAGTGCTTGAGTTTGACAGTAATCTGTATGAGGAGGACTTGGAGGATGAACAAAAAATGTCTTCTTTCCCATGCCTAGGGAAAGAGCCTCCTTGGCTATTTTTCAGCACACTGAAATTTCTTTTGACCAAAAGGCAGCCTGGAACACAGCTATGACATCAGCCCAGCGAAGCCCTGCTCTCTCCAAAAGGACATAGGGAAGTATTTCTTTCCTTCATGCCTTGCAGGAATGTGTTCCTGGGGCTCCCTGAGTTATACAAGAAGGATTTTATTTCACTAGAGTAGAAAAATGGGGGTAGAGAGGAAGGAGTGGGGAACTAATGTTCAGTGAACTCCCACGGTGTTGTGTGCTCACATAGATTGCTTTGTTTCCCCCTTACAATAACCCTGGGCAGTGGGCATTATTGTTCCCAATTTACCGATGAGGAAACCAAGTGCGCTCTGGTATGGTAACAAAGGCTGCATTCACAGCAACCCACCCCAGAAGTATAGGGGTAGTCCAGGTAGCAGAAAGGGAACTACACATTTCTCCTTTAAGAAAGTCATCTTTGAAGCTGGGTGTGATGGTATATACCTATACTATTGGTATTTGGGAGGCTGAGACAGGAGGATCACAGGTTCAAGGCCAGCCTCAGCTACTTAGCAAGGCCCTCTTTCAAAATAAAAAAATAAAAAGGGCTGGGGGTGTAGCTTGGAGCTAGAATGCCCCTGGGTTCTATCCAAGAAAGAAAGGAAGGAAGGGAAGGAGGGAGGGTGGGAGGGAGACCTTTGAGGCTGAGGGACTTCAAATCATATGCACTGCTATGTATATTTATATCAGTTTTATAAATATATATTTACTTCAAAATACTTCATATATATATGATTTTGAAGTATTTTTATAGACAACATCCCTCAAACTTCATTTAGGAAACTCTCTGAGTAAGAAGTATATTTAATTATTATTTGACAAGTGAGAAAACTGACCATCTGAGGGTTTAGGCAAAGTGCCAGAGTCCCAGCTAGTGAGTGGAAGGAATGGACTCGATGCAGATCCTCAGGCCCTTCTCTCTCCACTGCAGTGACTCTCTAGGTGTTGAGCATGCTAGAAACGCAGAACCAAAGCCTTCCAACTAGTAATGCTGGAAGTGAGGCCTTAGACTCCTTCCACTGATGCAGTTTGCCAGGAAGCACTTGTTCTGACAACCAGAAGCTTCAGCTGTGGGGACTTTTTCCGGGGTATTTCCATAGTCTCTCTGCCACTCCCCTCCCTTCTCTGCCAGCCCCTTCATCCCTGCAAAGTCACACTTGCTGCACATCAAAGCTCTGAGCAGATGTGGGTCCTACCGTTACAGCCCTTCACAGGACACACAGCTAGGCACATGATCCAGAATGATCGCTACCAGAGGGTAGCGTCTAACCTAGCATGGCTTTGAGAACTCCATATGAATGGTGAGAAGTGGTCACTGAGTAGTTGAGCAGGGTGAAGGAGAAGCACTCAAGGTGGACAGTGTGGCCAGGGTACAATTAACAGCACAGGCGCACAGCTGAAGGTCCAGGGAGCGTCGCTTTCATAGTGGCTGGAATATATTTCTAATAGCCCCTGGACGCTGGGCGAGTGGACCTTTGGGCCAGCGGATTACTGTTCTGCTAGCCACATTCCAAATGAATGTTTAGGGGCTTAGCTCTCTGCCAGAGGATTAAAAAATGCCAAATAAGGACCATGACATAAGGACTAACCATTAAAATCTGCCCTCACTATCACTTCTTAAGATGTGTTCATTTCTTTTCTAAAGGGTAAATTTAGTATTATTGGATAGCTTAGGATAAATGTGTCTGAAGGGCATGTGAAGCCCCAAGACACTCTACTTTATAGCATGCTAACACCAACAAGCCTCAATTCTCAACTTAGACAATGTTGAGGAAGATGGAAAAATGAGTTCAATACTAACTTGGTGTTTGCTCCTTCAAGAACACTGAATGCACTGTACCAACTAACATATACAATCTTCTGATGTCTGAGTGGCCTTTATTTCCTTTCTAGAAGTTGGCCAGCAAACACTGCCGCTCCTTTTGAGCTTCCCTTTAATAAAAGGAGTAAAACAACTTCGAATGTTATTTATGATTGGGTCTGGGGGGCAAAAGGGGGTAGCGATAGTTGCCAGATGTGAGATACTTCATGTCAACTATGAAAAGATAAAGACCCCTGAAGTTGGGTTGATTCCTATAAGAAAACAAAGAGTCAAAACAAACACTGCAGCCTTCCAAAACATGTTAACATGAAATTTAACAAGCCCATATGTCTGTCTGCCACCCGTTTGAAGCCAGAAGAAGGCAGAAGTGGCATGGTACAACAGAGACCACAGTGAGGGGGTGTGCCAAAGTGCTGCCAGAGCCCAGAGGAAAAGGAGGGATCATTTTGCTTTGGAAAAAGAGCTTCACAGTGGATGTAACACTTGAACTGGGCTTTGAAGGATGGATACGATCTTGGTGATGGTCTGCAGACACAAGGAGAGAAGAGCCATCCAAGCAGAAAACTATAATACAGGCAAAATATTAGAAGAGAAAGAATAGACATTTTTGTGCATAGGGGGAGATATTCCATTCAGAGAAACAAAAGGTTATAGCATCTGAACCTTTACAGTATATTATTTTGAAAAAGTATATTAATTTCAGATGTAAAAACATTTTCCTTGTGTACAAGTAAATACTGTAATTGAAGTGACAGAGTAGACATGTAGAATTTATTATCTGAAAGAAAATCTAATCAATAGGTATTTCATTTCGAAAAGTTAATGAAATATTATGGAGAGAGTGGCCTTTTAAGCTTTGATTTTTAGATTCGGAGAAAGAGCTTAATTTCCAATGACAAGGTCAGTACTAGTTGAATGGTCTCCTTTTGCTTCCCACAGAAATGACTGCTCTTTCATTCTTGAATTATTAAAGTCAGGCTTCAAGAATCAGACTCTACCTAAACTATTTTTTGTAGATCAGCAAGTTAAAAATCATATCATTTTCATTATTTCTACCAGTTTCAAAGGGTATTAAAGTAGTTATGTGAAATTAATTTCACGAATGTGTATGGATGTGTAACAAAATCCTCTTTTCACTGCATGCTAATTAATATTCAGTACAATAAGTACACAATTATTTAATACTATTATCATCAAGGAAGGGCAGAGGTTCAAGTCATTGTAAAGGACAATGTGGGTATATTTTATCTCATGCTAATTAGCAAAATTAGATGAACTTCTAGAAGATTATTTGAAAGCAAAGGTTTGCCAAGCCTACTTTCAATAAGCATTTTTATGCTCCCAATAGCCTAAGACTCAACTCTTAGATGACAAAAATAAATCTTTTGGTACATCCATCATGGTTAAAGCAAGCTACTTCCAAGGTCATCTATAGGGTCAGATACAAAAGAGTGCCAAATAGCTACATATGCAAAATAATAGAAATCAGTTCCTCTGAAACAAATGCTGTATCTTGCAAAAGAAAAAATAATGTATGCATTTGCATTTATGGTAACACATCGACATAGCTTAATTTGGGGACATAATGAAATTGTCTTTAGCCAAATGGGTATTTTTCATAGAAGTAAAAATTAGTGTAAAAATATTATTGACTGTTTGCCAAGTGAGTAAACTATATATCTTGGGTGGTGTATATAATGCAATAGACGTTACATAGCACTCTGTCCTTCCTGAGGCAGTCCCTCTTTCAAAAGGATGTCTTTGTTAAATAAATGTGTCCTCATAACTGCCTTTGAGAAGTAGACATATGCTGATCCCATAACACTCTACACCTTCTTTGAAGCCCTTAAAGACCTCACTTCAAAAACATGTCCTATTTTAATTGTATCATCCTGGTACATGAGAGATAAGGTGATTTCTCTACTTCCTGGATCAAAAGGAACAGCAGGATTAGACAGAAACAGCACATCGACTATCATTTTGGCTGTCTTGAGATTACGTTTGAACATTTATGTCCATGCTACAGCCCTCCTTTCAGTGTCTATGAGGAACTTTCTGCACTTTGTTTGACCCTACTGAACTTTGTCACACTGCCTTCTCACCACCCCTGCTGAAGCAAGCCACTAAATCTTACCAACTATCTCTTTGTTGTCTCTTGTACATTCCCAGCCCCTCCTTCCAATCTCACCAAGCCAGTTAAGTTGCACTTTTCACCCTCTCTGTTGACATACAATGAAGTAATTGCATTTATTTGAATATTGACTGCACATTTTGTCAACATCTCAAATTTTATAAGTCAACTAGATCATGTTTCCAGGCAAAGTCCTAAAATTTCATAGCTCATCTCTGTTTGCTTGCTCAGAGCAAAGTAATGAAATGAAAAACCCAGAACGCTAGAGAAAGTTTGTTTGGTCTTGTCATCATATAACTGAAATAAATTATTCAGCACCGCACAAGTGTTTTAAAACATTCTATTATGGAAAAGGAAGCTATTAGTTTGTTAAAATATACTTCGATTTGATAGGCATTTAACCAATACTTATGAAAGTGGAGTATGTGTTGGGATGAGAATGATTAGAGTGCTGAATGGGACATGAGTTCAGTGTCACAGAGAAATCAGATGTGGTAGCGATGAGATGTCCACTAATCTAGGGCTACGAGGTCTAGTTATCAAGTTCAGTTCTGATGGAAAACAGGGTCGTTTTCCTGTTTCTCACCCATAAGTTAGAGAACTGTTGTAACTGATTCCTGGGGCCATGATCACCTGAATTTAAAAAAATAATTCATGATATACATTGTCTAACCCAATTAATATGAAATGCCAGACTTGGGGCCATCTCTGTCTAAGAATCTGACTTTAGAACAAGACTCCTTACTATACTGTATTGAACCTGTTAGTGGATATCATGAATTCCTTAACTTGCATCCCAAAGTTTACACAGAATGCCTTTCTGGTGAAGATATGTTAGTTGAAGTCACTATGGGAACATATTAATGAGCATGTACATAGGTTCTCTTTTTTTTTTTTTTTTTTTTTTTTTTTGCGGCACTGGGGATTGAACTCAGGGGCATTCTACCTCCGAGCTACACCCCCAGCCCCATGTTTTTTATTCTTTATTTTGAAACCGAGTCTCACTAAGTTGCGTAGTGCCTCACTAGGTAGCTGAGGCTGGCCTCGAACCCGGATCCTCCAGTCTCAGCCTCCCGAATGCTGGGATTACAAGCGTGCGCCACCACGCCCGGCTCATAGGTTCTCTTTTTAAAAATCACAAATATTAAAGTTTGAAAAACCTAAACATTTTTTAAAATTGAATATTAATCTTATGCAAATTGACTTTGTGAATAAAGAAACTGTTGTCTTCTAAAGATTACCAAAATATTTAAAATCAATCTGTGAGCCAGCCCAGAAATTATGCCACACTGTACTTAGTTGTTGAGCTATGAAAACATTAGAATCTCCCCATGATACTTCTATTTTGGAAGCTGATTCAGTCTGTCAAATGAAGCGAACGGGTCCAGACCCGATAAGAAGGAAAGTCAGATGAACTAAAAACTATGCACACAAATTAAACCCTAGGTCGCAAACAAAGCATCTGCCTACACAAATATGTAGTATCTGGGGCCACAGCAAGTGCCTAAAAGTAGTTGTCCTGAGGGCCAGGGAGGTTAGGGAGATAACTAACCCTGACTCTGTGGAACTGTGGTAAGGCTAGAGGCTCCGTTGACTGCTTCCAATTACTGCTGACTGCAAGGTAGGCCGCACCACAGCCCAAATCTTTAATCCTTCAAGCTCAGTAAGGATCCAAATTTGCCACATGAACTATTCAATATGATCTCATATTGACTACGAGATCAATACTTGCGACAAACCAAAACACTCGTAAGGCTTTTTGTTTGCCACCTTTGATTAAAGTTTCTGTGGGATATCATAGAGGCTTTAGGTATAAATATGGTTACAAATTATGAATGCTGGCCTTCAGAAAATAACCAGAGAAAAACTACCTAACTACTTATAAAGGAAGAATTGCTACAGTTTGCAAATCTGGAACCACCTTATAATAGGCCTTCCATCCTTGCCCTCATTCCAAAATATCCATGGGCACTGGTGGTGTGCAAAGTGCAAAGTTTGTTACTGGAATCTGGAGGCAGAGTGATGAAGAAGAAGATCACAATCCTGACCTGCATGCAGTTTGCCATAAAGTTGAGGTGCTCGATACAATCCTCACATTCACCAACCATTTTCCTAGCATACTTCAACTACAGGATGCAAAGGAAATCCCTCCGTTTCTTACTTCCCTCCATGCCTACTTGTAGTTTACATTCACTACAGTTTCATAGCCAAAGAGCCAAGAAAGCTGTCACAAAGTTTTATCTACCCCCTTAGGAAGAATTCTAGTAGGATTCTGGTACAGATTTGAATTTATGTGACATGCAGAGATATGTGATTCTACTGGTAAACTGATTTTAACATTCCTTAAAGTTGCACAGTCTGTTAGTTGCCTAGACGATATCCTTTCTTCTGTGTTTGCTTTGTAGAGGGCAGAAATTAGCTCAACTTAAAAAAAAGAAAAAAGACATTTCTGAGACTAGGTTAGGATAATCATGTGAAATTAAAATGCAGTTAGCCCTCCAATGGCCACAATGTGATCATAAGAAAACTTCCAGGAAGGAAGCTAGTAACCAAAGATAAGGCAAAGGACTGAAAAAGCTTGGGTCACTGATGGATCAATGCACAAATCCAGGACCAACTACCTCCCTGGAGTAACCATAAAGACTGTCAATTTAGACAAATATGCCTAATAAATGGTTTATTGGTGTTATTTTACATGATATGTTCAATGTTATTATGATAAGTTCAATTAGCAATGCATAACTCAGTGCACTGTATAGTAACATATCCATCAGTCTCTGCAAGTGCATCTGTGATGGTTTGCCTTGAATGATTTCTATCTCCAATTAAACACACATACACACACACACACACACACACACACACACACACACACATACACCTATTCCTTTAAGATATTCCGGAAGTAATCATGAGTTTCGATCTGTAGACTATGATGGTATTTATGTTTCAATAATTAATTTTTATTTAATGTGGATGCTAGGGAGGGGATGTGGCATAGGAGGGTCTCCAGATGAAAAGGAGAGATCCTCGATAAGCAACGAAGTTGATTTAATTGTAGTGGACGCAGGGGGCAGAGGGACGCCCTAAAGCACATGATGTAATTACACAATCATATCAAGGTCACTCACTGAAGTGAACCTGAGGGGGAGGGAAGGGGAGGGGACTGGGGTGGGAATTGGGGAAAGGGTCAAATGAGAACTGTGTGCAAATATGTTGTTAACAACTCGTACTTAACAAAGATGTATGCTATATTGCACGAATTACTACAATAAAAAAATTAAAAAAAATAATTAATTTTTATTTAATCTCTAGACATCATTTTATTGTGATAAATAAAACAAAAACAATAGAAAAACCCCTCCTAATGTGTTGTAATTACAATTCAGAGCCAGGTGTGGTGGCACACACCTGTAATCTTAGTACCTGGGAAGTTGAGACAGAAGGATCACAAGTTTGAAGCCAGCCTAGGCAACTTAGTGAGGGTCTCAGGAATTTAGCAAGACCCTGTTTTCAAATAAATAAAATATATGGCTGGGGGTATAGCTAAGAGGTAGAATGCCCCTGGGTTCCATCCCAGCACCACATACACACACACACACACACACACACACACACACACACACACACACACACACACACACACATAGAATTCAGAACCTAAGCAGTGTCAATTTTTTTTTTTTTTTTTTGCGGTACTGGGAATTGAACTCAGGGGCATTCTACCTCCGAGCTACACCCCCAGCCCTATTTTTATTCTTTATTTTTGAAACAGGGTCTCACTAAGTTGCGAGTGCCTCACTAGGTAGCTGAGGCTGGCCGTGAACCCGGATCCTCCGGTCTCAGCCTCCCGAATGCTGGGATTACAAGCGTGCGCCAGTGTGTGTCAATTAACCCAAGGATGTATATCAAAATAGGTGAAATATTTTTACCTTAGATATCACTTGGAAAGTGTGCACTAGCTCCTTTTGTCTATGTGTATGAGTGTCATTTGTACATCCTTTTCTAGGACACCAAGAGGATGCCTTAATTCTGGAAAACTACTGGAATTCCACTGAATTAAATCATTTAAGTTCCATCTCTTCTCTCTCTCCCTCCCTCTTATTCTCTTGCTCTAGCTCCTCAGATTATATTTGTCCTCCTAAGCCAGTTCTTATCCACAATAAAGCTGGCTTTTGTAACCTCTCCCGCCCTAATAGTCCCTTATAAGTAAGTATATAGCAAAATTTTTAAAAAGAAAAAAACTAATGATCTTTCAATTAGAACTCTATAAAGTTCTGTATGCAGGAAAAATAAAGTGCTACTACCCACTCATCCCATGAGCATTTTTGATTATGTACTATGTGACAGACAATGAGCATATAAAGCAGAGCAAGTAAATACATCAATCCACAAAAATCAATTGAGAAGATAGATAGCTGAAAAGCAAAAAGATACAGTGTGAAACATCAAGTGCCATAATAGAAGTATTCACAACATTTTATGTGTGCCAGAAGGAGTCAAGATTTCTTAAAGAGGAGATAGGTAGGTGGAATTTTTAAGTGTTATTAGGAATTAACTGGACAAAGAAAAGTGATAGGTATTGCAAGCAAAGGAAAGCGTCTGCTTGGAGCTCACATAACTGCCTGTACTCTCAGGTACTCAGCTACTAAGGAAGCTGTAGTGGGAGGATTGCAAGCTTGAGACCAGCCTGGACAACTGAGAGAGACCTTGCCTCTAAATAAAAAGGGTTAGGGAAGTAGCTCAGTGGTAGAGGCCTTGCTTAGCATGCACAAGGCCCTAGATTATTTAACAGCAGCAGGAGAGAGAGAGAGAGAGAGAGAGAGAGAGAGAGAGAAAGAGAATATTATTAAATATTTTCATATGTCTGTGTTTAAAAGACTAAAATGTAAACAACAATCTTAACAGACGGATGATAGTTTATATTCATGACTCTTCCAACATCTGAAATGGTTGAGCAAAAATAAATTTTCTTTTATATTTTTAGATAGCTCTAGGACAATAAATTTTTTCCTCTTGAATTAGATTATTTAAGTGATAAGTGTCATCTATAGAAAAGAAATTTCATATTATGAACATAAGTTACATTTCCACTTAAATAACATCTTCCATTACAAAAAACATTCTCCTAAACTTGGATAATAAAGTTTTCTCTTATATGGGGAGCCCCTAAATTTATATAATTAAATATACTATATACCTACATATATAATTAGAAGAGCTACAGATGAAATAGTGTTCAATTGTCAATATGTTTACAGTGTTGATAAGTTTTAGATAATGATATTAATCATGATGCCACCACAAATATCACTATTTGCACCCCTAATGATATTGTCAATGATAAAAATGCTATCCCTCCCTCCTTAGTATTTTTCAGGTTTACTATTTTCCAGGAATTATGTAGATATCTTTATACCATTTAATCCTTATACCACTATCATCAAAATATAGATATTAATACAATTTGGCAAATGAGACGACTGAAGCTTCAGAGATTAAGAGAACCATCATTTGCCACATAGCTAACAGAGTAGGAAGGCAAACTACACAGGGTGTGAAGTAATCTCAAATTTACACTCACCAGCTCTATGGGTTTGGACTTCCTCGAACAAAGGTTTCTTCATCTAAAAACTGGAAACAGCCAACATGCCCAACTAAGAGAGCTGCTTTGAATATGGAATCTAATACTGTATAGAAAAATACTTAAAAATATACAGAGCTATGAAAGTGTTATCACACCCTCAAAAAGGTGATAAAAGGATTTATGTAATAAAAACTTTAAAACAGCATATAAAAACAATTTACAAAAATAGCTTAGAGTCAATGATAATAGAAGGCAGGATTAGTTTACTGTGAGTATTTCTTGTAGTCTCACAAGTGTCATAACACACTGGAAGACTACAGAAATTTTAAACACATCATTTATCTTCCATCCCACTGAAGATTGATCTGAAAATACATAGGATGGACCACATAAATTGACCTCACTATAAAAATTCAAAGGGCTTGCCAGATTCATCTCTCTTTTTATTTTAATCTTTTAAAAGCATGTTTAGATTATATTCATTTGATTTTAAAGGAGCTTTTCTCTAAAATAAATTGCCTATACATGCACACACTAACACATGTGGAATTCCTTTTCTGTAATCCTCAAAGAGGCTTTTGATTCTTCTTCTGATTCACCAAAAGCGAGTCAGTGAGCGAGTGAGATGCGTACTGGGATTTGGATGGCTCCGGAGTCACAGCGTACATTTACATGGAAACCAGATGGTTGTGGAAAAGGTTGCTTTTTTATAAAAAGTGAATGGATTATTTGAGGTGTTTCTACAGACTCTTATCCTCAAGTGGACAAAAAGTGCAAATCAAAGGAGAACTAAAGGGAAATGGCATCTAAAATAATCAAGCAGCATACTCGACAGGGGCAACTCCTTAGAACGCAATGTTGCTGGGACCTGGGACAGTACTGGAAGATCTGGGAATCCCATTATTTAGGGAAAGGGGAGGATGAAGAATGGAGAAATCTTGGTCAAGAAAGTTGAAGGCCTTTCTAAGGCTTATTTTGTTTGTCTTCCCTAAAAAACTAACCACAGTCTGTAAGATGGGATGCTTGGGGGACTTCACTTTTTAATCTTGCAATATTAATTCCCTGAAGCTTTGAACTGACAGGCAGGCCAATGTAAATGAGCCATAACAAGAGTCAGAGCCAGATTTTTTGTTGTACCATGACAAAAAATGTGTTAATACTGGCTCAATGATTAATGAGCATGCAAGAGGAAGGGATGTAACAAGTATAAGATTGTCTTGGTGTGTGCATGGTTTATCAGGGCAA
This sequence comes from Graphiurus murinus, assembly GCA_004027655.1. NCBI lineage: Eukaryota > Metazoa > Chordata > Mammalia > Rodentia > Gliridae > Graphiurus > Graphiurus murinus. The sequence continues at coordinate 16,994 of PVLC010000292.1, forward strand.
AATACAATCAACTTTTCTACATACACATACAAATATTGTATAGACATATCCATATTATATGGGACATTTCATGTAAATTTTCATTTACATTTAGCACTTCAAAAAATTTTAATTGTTATTAAATACCATATATTTGTGAAATGACATGTATATCCAGAAAACCGTGCTTACTAGCTAATGCTTCTATCGGTTACCTATAATGTATCCATGTCTTATCTTAATTAATTCAAATTCAGTACTTAATAATGAGTTCATTTCACTGACAAAACAAATTCATCAAATCTATAATAACCATGAATGCAATCACAGAAGTTAAATTTAGTAAGAAATGCTGTTAAAATTCCAACAAGTAGGGAAGAAAAAAAAATGTCATTAAAGGAAAACATCTTTGTATAACAAAAAGAAAAAGTGTCCTGGGAAAATATGATGTTCTAAAGAAAGTATGGCATTTCATTTTATGAAATTTAAATTAACAACATCCTCTTCCTTTATGTCTGACCACTAAAAATGCTCAGAAGACTATAAAGGACTGCCCACAAATTAAACATGTTTATGAAGCACAAATCTAATGTCAACTGTTCACTGGGCTCAGTTGAATCTGAGAAAAAGAAAGCCTAGAGAAAGTTAGGCCCATGGGGAGGGGTACAGAGGATCAAGAGACAGAAAGGGGTGATCCATCAACCACACTGACTGCACCCCGTCAAAGCCACGAACAGCTGTGAGATGCCAAGCCGAGAATGAGAAAAGCAGTCGCCACACTTTAGGAATGAAAGTATAGTAAATAAAAGCATGGTGACATAGTAATTGCCCACAATAGACATTAGGAGATAGGATTTTCATTTGATCAGTCGTTTGGCTCACACCCCTCCCCTAACTTGGTCTCTCATTTTAAAGGCTGGCTCCCCAAAACCATGAGTTATCCAGCAAGTACATCACTATGCCCAGCAATGAGAAGTAATCCAGTGATCAAAGCTTAAGGAATATTATTTCCCCGTACTATAGACAGATACAAAATTTTAATTTTTGATTAATTTGGTATTGTGATAATATAATGTTTCAGAAATAATTGTTACAGGGAAAGAAAAAACAAAACAAAAATAAAGTAAGCAGATTATTTTTATATATGCTGCTCAAGAAAAGGGAGTTCTACATAACAGCTATGATTTCTATTTCTTTTCTTTTCACTGATTTTTCTTCTTCTTTCTTTCTTACACTTCTCCTTTCCTTCTTTCTTTTCTTCTTTTTTGTTTTTAAAACCTAAGGACAAATCAGTCAATACCAATTCCATTTCCTCTTTATGAGGCATGTCCCTGGACCGTATTTCTGAGTGTTTAATTTTTTTAAATAAACACTTTCTTTAAAAAAAAATCTTTTGAATGGAATGTGTAAAATTTTGTTTTCTCAAATAGGGTAAATCTATAAAAATAATTAGTCCCTGGCTTTACTTAACCCTAATTTATCCAGTAAACTTATATGATTATTTTAGGTACTCCTTTGGATTGTCTTCCTTTAAACATCAATGTTTTTGCTCTGGAATCAGTTCTGCTGCTCCAAGGGAATTTATACATACGGCAACAGTGCATTGAAGAATTCTGTCACTGTTGACAAACTAATTGAGCTGAAATTAACAGCCATGCAACATCAAGTGAAACAACTGACACTATTAGGTCATTTATCAATAAATGTGGCCTCAAAGTTAGAATCACCTGAGAAGCTTTCTCAAGTGCTGATACCTGAGCCCTACCCTCAAAGATCCTAATCAGATCGTTCAGGGAAGACTTAGGGATCAGAAGCTGTAACTCCTCACGTGATCCCAGTATGTAGCCAGAACCACAGAGGGAGAGCAGGAGAGTGCTGGCTGATGAGAGGGAGGATGCTATTCTTGTAAAAGATGGGGGGGGGGGGCGGGGGTTGAGGCCAGGGAGTATTGCTGATCCTGTACACCCACACTGGAAAGACAATCAAATATTCTCAATTCAACTATGACTTTCAAAATTGTTAAATTAACCAGGGGACCATAGAAAATGGCAAATAGTAGCTAATTTGTAATGGCAAGTAAATAATCACAGTATCCCCTTGAACCAATGACCCTCTAAAGATGGAGAATAAGGAGGAAATGAGCCATCTGATGAGGAGTATGCAATGCTTCAGATAAAGCCTGTGAAACCGTCAACAGGGCCTATCTTTGGAATTTAATTACATAATTATTAAGTTCAGCTAGACTTCCCTCAACAGAAGCCACAGCTCAGAAGGGGGAAAATAGTACAGGTTGAGTAGCCCTTTTTCCGAAATGCTTAGGACCAGAACTGTTTCAGATTCAGAGTTTTGCATTTTGGAATATTTGCATACACTTAACCTGGTTGAGCATCCGTAATATGGAATTCTAAAATCCATAATGCTCTGAAATCGGAAACATTTTGAGTGTTTCAGGTTTCGGAGCATTTTAGATTTGGGATTTTCAGGTTAGGGATGCTCAACCATATTGTAATTCTCATAAGGCCTCAGTTCTGTTGGCTTGGGACACATAAGAAAGGAATGATTCCTGCTGGTTTATACAAAACCAGCCATTTTTTGCAAGGGTCTGTTGTTCCCTGTGCTTAGTTAGGGTGTGATCATTCTATTTTTTACTACAAATGTTGACTTCTGCTTTCTACTGGGTTGAACAAGGAGGCCAAAGTTGGTGGTGAGACAGAACAACTTAGACCCAGCACACAAACCTCATAAGAACAAAAGAGGGAAGACAGTCTCCAAACTATTTGCTGAGAACTCAGCATTTGAGATGATGTGGACTGACTTCATTTTGAATTAGGAAAGATGGCATTTTCTATGTTCCCTGTGCTACTTTTCCTTCAGCTCATGAAAATCTTCCTGGGTCCTTTTTCCTAAAGCACAATATAACTCAATCCCTTCTTTTGGCCCCAACTGCTCCTTCAGTGTGCCAAAAAAATGAGGTGAGCTCAGCAGGAGACTGAGGCTTGGAGAAGAACTTTTATAAAATGGACAAAATTTGTTCCAGCAAAAGCAGAGGACACATTTGAATATTCCATTAGTACAATCCTTAATACAAGTACTTAAATGCATAGTTGGGATTCCCACAGTAAAAAATGACTTCTGAATCCCAGTTGATATGACTGGAAATACTTGAAGTATCTTAATTTTCATTATGAGGTGTTAAGATAACGTTTTCATCATTTCTGTTTGTTTTGAAACCAAAATAACATAAAATGATTTAGAAAAAGAGGACTTGAACACTCAGCTTTATTGATAATTTGTGCTTGCATTTCATTCATTATTATAAGACTATATATTATGTATGTGTGTATAATGAATTTACAAAAAAGAAGTAAATCTATGCTATTGATCTCTGATTTTATATAACTCCATTTATAATGAGAAAAAATTAGATATCCTTATGCATTATTTATTACTTAATTTTAAACAAATAAGGCACTGGCTGATTGTATGTAAAAAATATGTTTCAGAAAATTTGCTAGTTTTTGCATTTAGTTTTGTGAGATCTCAGAATGACTTACCTGAATGTATCTTTGGTGGCATTGTGTCTACTCATCATTTTATATAAAATAGTAATTGTGACCCACCTGGCCTCTTTACCCTTCTCACAGAAATGTTAAAATTCCAATGAAATCATGTACTTTTCTATGTAAGTCACAGGAAGCCATCTTTTCAAAAAATATGACACAAAGTCTTGTAATAACATTTCCTGAGTACAATCTAGGGAGCTTTCAGAGGGACAAAGTGAAGTCATAGAAGTAGAGCCTCCTATAAAAAGTGAGAAATATTAATAAATACAATGTTTCTCTCTCATCAAATAAAAGCTCACCACAAAGGACCGCCTCATGACCTAGAGAGAAAATATTTAATGCCTTAAAGCAATTCGATGAAAACATAAAATGTTACACTATTTTTATGCTGAGGCTAACATGAGGTCTGGAGAAACTCAATATAACTCAGTGTTTAAAGTAAAATACATGTTTAATACCCACCAATTGCTGACCATTTATCTTATGCTTTAAAAAATATTCTCTTTTAAAACACTGTATTTCTTCCTTAAAAGTTGTGTGATAGGTTTTCTAGCCATTTCTGTTTAATGCTACATAGAAGAGAATGACCAGGCAGGTGATTTACTTACATATATGGCTACTAAATAAGAATGAACTTTGGCTCATTTAATTTTTTTTTTTTTTTTTTTTTTTTTTTTTTTTGTAGTACTGAGGATTGAACTCAGGGGCATTCTACCTCCGAGCTCTACCCGGAGTCCTATTTTTATTCTTTATTTTGAAACAGGGTCTCACTAATTTGCGAAGGACTTCACTAAGTAGCTGAGGCTGGCCTCGAATCTGATATTCTCCTGTCTCATCCTCCCAAGTACCAGGATAACAAGCATGCACCACCACACCCAGCTCAGGCTCATTTAAATTAATGCCAATATTTATTGTTACAAGCTTGACAATGTTCTTGGAAATGATTAAGCATGACCTCTGGAGTAAATAAATTTAGTAAAAAGGACTAAAAAGTAACAGGACATTCTACTGAAGATACTACCCTTAATCAGAAACCAGGAGTCCATTCAAGGTTTGATATACAGTATCACAAAATTTGACAGAAACCTTTTCAACAGGTTTAAGTAATTTTACCTAGAGAAATCCAAGTCAAGATACTCTAAAAATGCCAAGAATGACCATCCCCAAAAGAACAAAGAAGTTAATTCTTGTTTGAAAACTTTAGTGAAATAAGAAATGATTCTATCCTCATACGTGATTGCTTCCCTGGACAAGATTAATCCTCTATGGAAAATAACTACCTAGGTAAAATCATTGCTTAATTAATAAATTATTTTAATCATTCAATAAGTTAAACTCTATACCTAAGGTTAGGGTAAGATGAGACACAGAATATTACCAGTGTTAATGCTTCATAATTGTGTATAATATATAAATTTTTTTTAGCAGGAAGGAAATTTAGTAAGATCTTGCCACTGTAGTATGTTTCTCTACTTGTACCTCGGAATGACTGTGATTCACAGTAGAATGAGGCATCTTGGCCCTAGGGTCCAAAAGCATAAGCCCAGAAGAAATTTCAGTTTATTGATTGATCCACACCCCCCCCACACACACACACATACACACATTCCTTTTGTCAATTTCAAGAACACATTTGCTGATATTAATACCAACTCCCATCTTTTTAGCTCCAAATGTCACTATCCTAAGAAAAGGAATAATCGATGACTAAAGCAAACCCCTAGGGGGGTCATTGTTGCCTGGGAATTAATTTCCAGTTGCTGTACACCAGTGTATACTGTGTCTTATAACTATAAATGTACACTTTCCATCAAAGTTCCTGGCTTCTGAACATTTTCCAGACTCTGGGGCCCTGGTCCAATACTCTGTACTCAGAAGGTACCCAAGATGTGCTCTGGGAACTTACTCCTTATAAGTGAGCATTGTTAAAACAGGACGCTGCCCCTTGCTTGACCTCTAGCTTTCTACACAAATAGATGTGAAAAGATGTGTCTGTGTGTCAAAGTGTATTTTTCACATGGTGACTAATGCTTCATATAATCTATACTCAGCCGTTACAGGAAAGTAAAGATAATATCGGCAACCAACCCTGCATGATAGCCTATCTGTCCTTTGTGACTATTTTCAATACTGTTTGCCAAAGGAAAACAGGTTTTCAAAAACCCATTCTCTTTATTAAAAGAATGCAAGAGAATTCATTCCTGCCGAACGTTCACAAAATACATGTTTAAAACATAGCTTTTATTTGGCAGTGATGTAATCAGAGGGTGTTTGTGCTCAGCCACACCAAGCTCCTTGAATGCCCGCAATATGCCTTCTACACGCAGACAAGCTGCTCCTACTGCCAGAAACTTGGCCCTCCCCATTGTCTGCCTCCCTTCAACAGCTACTCATTCTTCAGTTACCCGCCGAGATTTCACTTCTGCGAGAAGTTTCCCGGATGCCTCATAAACAGAGCCGGGTCCCCTAGCACCCCCTCCTTACAGAGGGTAATAATTATCACCCTATATCGTAACTGCCTGTTCGCTTGTAGGCCGGCTCGCCGCGCCCTAGACTGTCAGCTCTGGAAAGCTGGGCCGTGGCAGGGTCCCCACTGTGCCAAGTGCCTGGGATGGCGGCTACTCCACCGATACCTGAAGAACTGAGATGTCACAACTGGGACTCTGAGACAACTGGAGTGATTTAGGTTAAAGAAACTTTTCTATAGATAATGCTTTTCTTAATTATCATAGCTATTTAGAAGGTGTGTGTGTTGGGAGGCAAGGCAGCTGCAAGGCAGCAAAATCAAGAGGGCAGAGTATGAAACTGATCCCAGTCCCCTCTCTACCCGCCCTCTTTTTTTTTACATGTGTGTGGTACTGGGGATTGAACCCAGGGGCATAGTATCTCTGAGCTATACTCTCAGCCCTAATTTACTTTTTACTCTGAAATAGAGTCTTACTTAGTTGCTGAGGGCCTTGTTAAGTTGCTGAGGCTGGCCTTGAACCTGCAATGCTTCTGTCTCAGTGTCCACGTACTGGTATTACGGGCCTGCACCACCACACCTATGTAGGGCTGTGTTCCTCAAGCTACATTTCATTCTGCTACTACACCTTGGAGAATTCCTGCCTCCCTCACTAGAGTAGAAACTAGTAAAAGGCAGGGATTGGTTTTTGTTTTGTTTTGTTTTTAACTATCATGTCTATAGTATCTTAGCAGATCTGGAAGAGGGAGGTGATAGGAAAAAAGAGAATTAGGAAGGTAAAAGCTATCTTCTCACACTCATGGATTAGAAATTTGGAATCATGTAGGAAGCAATTGGAACAATAGCTCTGTTTTTATGTCAATCACTAAGAATTTAGGCCGTTCATTCCATATGATTTCCAGAAAATAGTATATGAATAAAGTAGATCCATGATAAATATTGAGTAAATTAAGATAACCACGTGAGATAATGTATGTCTTGAGTGTTATCTAGTGCCTAAAATACAGTGAGTACTCAACACAGAATGTTAATTCTTCTTCCTGTTTAATTAACTGAGCCATAGCCTGCTACCTTGGTGGCACTATATGTTGGCTCTAAGTGTTCCATGAGTGTTATGTTAGGGCTGCACACCAGGAGTTGTTAAAAAATGTGGTTATCGGGGAACTTTTCAGAAATGCAACTGCTTGAGTTCACTCCAGACTTACTGAATCAGAAGATTTGGGGCAGGGGATGTAGCCATCTGTATTTAAACATGCTCCCCAGGTGACTCTGCAGCTATAGTGTGAGAACCACTGCTCTCTACTAACGGGGAAAAGACCCATGCAACATAGAGGCCAATAATGTAGAGGAAGGCCTAAAAAAAATATGGAAATAACCACGTTCCCTGAGGACCAGCATCATGGCATCACTTGGGTGCTTGTTAAAAATACTGGATTCCAAGCCCCACTCCAGAACCACTAAACCAGGAGCTTTATTTTAATAAGATCGCCAACTGACTTGTTACAGACATTAAACTGTGAGAGGCTCTGTCCTAGCAAATATTTTGAATAGTAGAAGATGAGCCCTGAGAGGGGAAAAAACAAAGTGAGTAAAAATTATATTAAAAAAATAACTAAAATCTTGGATCCTCTCATATGCTGGGGCCGTGTAGAATGTATTGGGTGTTTGTTTTATCACATGTGATTTCTCTGATTGCATTTTACATTATGCATGCACATAAGATGTGTGATGGGCTGCACAACACTTTGACTCTGCTTTCCACCAGGAGAGAAAGATGTAAGAGTGAGAACCAGTGGGCCACATTTTAAAGCCCAAGACATGTGAAATGAATCTACCGTGTATTTGTAGCTGGAACACATAAATATCACAAGTGAATTTTTAAATTCTTCATCTTTTGTCCTACATGCATGCACATTTTTCACATATTTAACAAGTAATACTTTTATCACCCCGATTTTGCTATTGATTGCTTCTTTAACAACAAAATGCATCACAAACAAAAATGAATGAAGCTGTCTGTGGAGAAAATTCCATAGTAGCTTTACTGTCAATGCCTGTCATAAATAACCATGACATCATAGGAGCCTTATCTACGGGTTGCCGCTACTGATCGATGGCATCACTCTACTAGTGTAAATAGCTTCTAATGTCCCATCTTCCACCTTCAAATAGGCTCTGATTATTTATGATGGCTGTTAGGTTACAAGTCTGAGCTGTGGTTTGGATTTATTTTCTACTTATAGCTGCTGTGGATTTCAAGTTATATAGGATTATTTTTTGTTAAGATGATAAACTGAGATAGAACTGTCATCGAGCCCGGTACACCATCATCTCGTCGGGTTGGTGTCACTGTTTGACTATGAATTCACAATGCCAGAATGCTTTCAGTATTACCATTATCAATGGAACAATACTAAAAGATGGCAGTTAATCACTGGTTGTTACGATATCAAAAAGAAAAAAAAAATGATGCACCAGATGGAGATTTCTACACAATTAAAATGTTTTTAAAATATACTTTGTCATTTGATACTACACTGGAAAGAGGTGTATCATTGCATTGTGTGTATTTTATGATAATGAAAGTGTTTCAGCTCCAATGTGACAGCTCAAGATGATTTAGGGGGAAGAAAGGGAATCCATCAGCTGCTTGCAAGGTATTCTTCATAATCATAAAAGAGCCTGACAGGTAACTGGGGCAAGAATATATATTTTACCCAGAGAAATAGATATGAGCTGTGTCTACATGAAACAGGCAGGTAAAACATAAAAAAAAAATCTGTCAATTATCCAGATATTTTGTCAATATAATGACAAATATTGAAATCATTCTGAATATTAGATAGACATAGTAAGTTTTCAAGTAGACCAGGGTGCTAGACTGTATTATTTCACTGGTCCAGGTTTTTTAAGCAATATGTAAACAAAGGAATTTTCTAATCCTATTTAAAAATCCCACTTTGAGTAGGATTTTGCCAGTTCGTTATTTGAATTTTCCCTACTTCAAAACACCCCTTTGCATTGAGAAAGTTGTGACAAGAATCTAAGTTCTCAGAAAACAAGGGAAAAAGTTTTCACCATGCAAAGTAGAAGGTGGTCAGTAAACTACAGCTATGGTCTGTATATATTTTCCAAGTTGATTTAAAAATAAATTCAATAGTTATGAGAACTTTTATACACATATATATATATATACAGATTCCAATATGTATGGTAATACAATTAAGCAATCTCACTTAGAAGCATGTATAATTTAAACTTCTGTTATGACAAACTTTTCTCTTAAATTTGAGATTACTTTCTATGAATTTGAGTCCTACATAAAACAACTGCTGTATTTGGAAATTTCTGAGTGATTTCTATGTATACATAAAACAATTAGAGATCACCTTGCCCTTTATAGCATTTTACAAACATATTCATGGTAATAGTATATCTAAACTTAATCATTGCATAGAAAAGTGAGCATCTATTTGAAAGTATGCTAATTCTACCAAATTATGAAACTATCACTGCAGTAATCTTTCCATATCCCTTAAAAAGTTTTTACCCCATCAATTATACATTGCTTTTATAAAGCCAGTTTGAAGACTGTTCTATGTTTTAAACATTTAAAAACTGGAAGGCTGTACTTGAGGGAAGAGACTGTCAGATGGTGTACAGGATGAAACAAAAGGCTTCCCCTGATCCTGGTATCCTTCGATGACTGCAGTGATAATTATCAAGCTCTAGCCTATTTCTCTTTCTGATGGCAGTTATTTAAGTCTTTCTTCCCAATGTGCCTTGCTTTGCTAAAAGTCCCAACTATACTGCAAATCTCAGTAGAGAGAAGGTGGGACTGTGGCCGCTAGGAGCTGACAATAGCTGTTTTGTGGCTTCCAGGCCTGGTACTTACTCAGGAAGTGGGGATTTGTCCAGCTAGCTGATGCCAGGGGAGGATGATTTATTGCCTGGTGTCCTCAGTGGCAATTGGACCCTTTCCCACTGTCACTCACAACTTGCACAGATTGTGTCCTAAAGAAGAGGTTCCCCTCCGTTCTAAAGAGATTACAATGCTTGTCATAAAGTGTCTTTTAATGGAGGGAAACGGGTATGAAAATGGGCAAAGAAAGGGAACAATCAGAAGAAGGGGAAGATGGATGTCCTGTAACCTTTTCTCAGAGACCCATTTCTTCTACTTTTTCTCCTGTCTTTAGCAGGTTTTTGTTTTGGCTGATGACAATGCGTAATAGCCTGATAAATTGATTTTGCAAGTCTTTTTTCTCATCTCTTGAGAAGACACTAACTCGTTGGGACTTCAGAGGGCTCACAGAGGCAGGAGACAACAATTAGTTTGTTGAAGATGTCAGAAAGTAGCTTCAGAGTTTTGCCAGGAGAAATCCTCACTGACAGATCAGTGCTGACAACGTTGGCAGCTGCTTGAGAAGCACAGAGCGCAGCTCGGGCACCTCGGGCCCAGGGAGGAAGGCCACTGCCGCACACACGGTAGCTCAGCTCTGGCTCTCCTCCAGAGCTGTGAATTCCTCCTGACTCACCAGAATCAAAAGGGAATGTTGTACTTAAAAAACACAAAAAAGCACAAGAGTGGTAGTCTACCAAACATAGCAGCTATACAAATAGAAAACTGAATCTCTGTATTGCTGTTAATTAAAATTTAAATCAGTGCCTAAATATATCTCTATAATTGTCTTCAAAACCTCTTCTGTATGACACAATTTCAAATTTGCTTTTCCATATGTAAATATGCATACTTCTTGGTATTCAGCTCTATGGGACATATTAATTTCAATAAATCTTTTTAAGGGACTAATTTGTCATCTGTTAAAGAGATAAAATACTAGTGGTCTAGACATCTTTAAATTAGTCAAGCATTTTACAGTAGCATCCTTGAAATTACTAAATGCTAACATTCAGATTTACTGCTGAAAAGCTTTACTTTAAAATGACCAAATGATCATTCTAATATAAAATAACAATTTTTCTAATTTAAGACAAAAATTGGCAATTTTTAACTTTTTTGAAAATAATAGAAAACCTTATTACGTTTTGGTGTTTTATATATATGTATGTATATATACATATATATGTGTGTGTGTATGTATATATATATATTAGTATTTCTCCCTTGATGTGAAAAAATAATGCATGAGGAAATTTTTGTATGTTAGTAGGCTTGTAACTATTTACTTTTTTAAAGGTGCATAAACTGGAATACTATACCATGTGTATGTATATGTGTATGTTTGTCTATATAGCATTAATGACATATGTGTGCTTTTGTGTAAAATTATCATTTTAGGCATAGTATCCCAGAAATTACAATGAAGCAAGGAATCATTTCTGAACACTTAATCCTTCAGAATGTTTCCCAGAGAGACAGAGCTAAATGTAAACCTCTGTATTCTAAGGGAAGTTATATCAACCACTGAGTGTTTCTCACATTTCTGATGAAAGGGTATTAAGTGCTCATGCTCCACAAATAATGGGAGGCACAGATGGGGTGACTTTAATGTTCTACAGCTAGGAGTTCCAGTGAAAGTCCTCCAAGTCAAGAAGCCTGAAATTGGCTTTGTTTTGCTACCAACTAGCAAATGACCTTGAACCTCTCTGGGTCCCACTTTCCTCATCAGTAAAATGAAAGGTTAAACAGGATGGTCTCCCTAGGGACCCTTTCACCTAGGCAAAGCTATGCAATTCATTTGAAACTACTGATTAGCCATGACCCACTCCCATAATCTGAGTTTAGCCAGAATGTAGTCTCTAAGGCAAACAAACAAACAACTCACTGCATATGTGAACAACCAAAGCCACTGTCTGAAATTTGAGGAGCAATTATGCAGATTAAGTATGCAGATTTAGGGTCACCTGGTTCTTTGACCTCCAGACTATAGCCTTCTTATTGACCTTTGGCCCTTTGTCTGTATTAAAGGAGGGATGGAAGAGGAGTAAGAGAGGTAAGACTCACACCATACAGCTTTTGCTACTGATATGCTATATGATAAAAAAGTTGTAAATGTAAAGGGAGACTTTTGGAGCTACCCTGTGCTCAAGAGGTTCTTCCGGAGTTTCACTCTGCTATGCCTGCGGCACGTTATCACAATACTCATACGTTTGATAGGGAATAAGTGCATTTAACAGTTAATGTGAGCTCCACAGAAATAAATTATGTGTTCAAATTGTTCATTCAATGCATTAATCCAGTTGTAAAGGACCTGCACCATAGCAATAATTGCACCGTCATTTCAAAGCTTTTAAAAGCAAATCAATCCAAATTATATCAACTTGACTTATACCTTCCCAGCAGCACTACTTTAATATTGAATAACAAATATACAATAAAAGACAGCTTCTGATATACTCAAAAAGCAGTTTGAAAGCTTTTTGCATTTTAGCTAGACTCAGAGTTTCAGGGATAGGAAGAAAAACAAGGCATCGTGTCTAACAAGTTTGACCCAGGTTTTTCCTATTCTACTTTTGGAACCAGACTATGCCGTTCACTCACTTTACACACCTTCATGATATTTGTCACAAATTCTTCAGCCATAGATAAAGCCAGCACTTGGATCACAACACTTCACAGAGTTCTACTTGGTAGCAAAAAAACTCCTTGGCACAACGGGAGACTTTTAAAATCCAAGCACTCTAAAACTTAGCAGCACCCCTGAGAGCCACAAATTGAGAGAGATTAATTCTGTGCCCCTGCACCCCTCATTACCAGGAGAGCTGAAGTAGGTCAAATGCAAGTTAATCTTCTGAATTCCACTTTTGTACATGTGTGTTAGCCCAGCCATTACTGTGTACCAACCACTGTATTTAAGCTGCGTGCACACAAAATTAATAAACAGCTTGCCCAGCCAATGTGAAATACAAATAAAAGTAAATGCCTTGAAGTGATTTTACATCATGACATTACAGTACCAAGTAACTAGGGACACATGCACCCTTGTTTTGCCGCCATGCTGTTTAGAGCCAACTTTGGTAAACTGACGAAAACGAGCTTTCCAAAAATTCTAAAACATAAAGCCTGGATGAAGAAAATTTACTTAATCCACCTATTTTCAAATATCCATCTGGAAAAAAAAAAAAAGAACCCTGAAAGTATGATCTGCCTCCACCCCCCCACCTCCCCACACCCCCTTTTAAAAGCACAGGGCAAATCACTCATGTGGAGGTTGACCAAGTTTTAAGTGTAGCAAGACTGCCATCACTCTGCAAAGGTACAATGTTTTCTATTCTTTGGAAAAGGAAAAAAAAAAAAATCAAGGCTTACATGTCAGCACGGAGCTAGTAAAATCAGGACTCTGCTTGTCCAGAAGGCTTCATAACAACCTAATTGCCTTACTCCCTCAGACTGCAGCCAGGTCAAACCACTCCCACTCTGTTTTCATTAGGAACTGCATATTTTCAGAAGTGATAAATTTTATGGTTTCTTTGTTAAATTAAGTGAACCTCACTTGCATTTTGTGGACTCTTCTTCTTTTTGAAAATGCTTTCACATTCTAACTTAGTTAATGAGATCTTAACAATAACCCAAGATAGGGAGGATTCAAATGATAGACTATATCACCTTTTGTACTATAGTAACAAATATGTTAAGATAACTAAATTATTAAATTAATAGCCAGAGGATTGAAATCCTAGCCTTGCTTCTGTCACTAACCATATATGTGACCAAGGATATGTCATGGAACACACAACAAAAACAATTCATTTAAATGACAACTCAGGGCATAAAAAAGTGCAAATGACCCTTAATTACATTACACACACACACACACACACACACACACACACACACACACACAACCTTAGTCTCATAATAAGAAAAATGTAAATTTGAAATACTTTTTTTAAATCTATGATTGGCAAAGATTAAATAGTTCAGTCATACACTATGTTGGGGGAATAGGTGCTTTCATATGCTGTCACTGGGAATGGCTGGTTAGTATAACCATAGAAAATTGGAAAACGAAATAATTATAAATGCATATGCCCTTTGACTCTACATACAAGTTATTCTCTTAGTGTTATTTACAATAGCAAAAAAAAAAAAAAGAGAGAGAAAAATAAAAGCAATCCAAATGTTTAACAATAGAAAAATCTTTAAATAAATATGGTACATCTATTCAATAAAATACTAGACAATTAATAAAAACAAATGAGGAAGTTCTTATGTACTCATATGGGATGATTTGCAAGGCAAATGGTTAAGTAAAAAAAGTATAAGCCGGGCATGGTGGTGCACGCTTGTAATCCCAGGATTTGGGAGGCTGAGACCGGAGGATCTGGGTTCACGGCCAGCCTCAGCTACCTAGTGAGGCACTCGGCAACTTAGTGAGACCCTGTTTCAAAATAAAGAATGAAAAAAAAATAGGATTGGAGATATAGCTTGGAGGTAAGATGCCCTTGGGTTCCATCCCCAGTACCGCAAAAAAAAAAAAAAAAAGTATATACTACTTGTATAAAAGAAAGAGAAAAAATATGAATTTGCTTCTGCACGCAATTCATATATCTATATGTGATTGTGCCTCTGAGGGGGGAATTAGGGTGGATCAGGACAGGCATGTTTAGATATTTAAATATTTAAAATAATTTGGTAGATAAAGATCTCTAAGATATGACTACAAGAAATAAAGCAAATAAGTGAATATATGGGCACACATTTGCAAGGAAAAGATTCCTGTATACAAACATAACTTGTATTTATGTGTGCGCGTATGTGTTTTCACATAAACTTTTTAGCATGATATGCAAGAAAGCGTCAAAACTAGGAAGAGACATGGACTATCTACCAGGAGACCTACTCACTGCTTGAACTTTATGCATGTGTTTTCTTCATAATCATATTAACTTCAAATAAAGACAAAAAATAATGAGGGGGTAGAATTAACCAAAAGATATCCATAAGGCAAGTTATATACTCATAAGTGAATCTAAGTGTCCCGTAAAAAGAGGATTCTATTATTCCTACAGTCCCATCTTCTCTTCTTGTAATTCAAATGTAGATGAGCCCACCTCAAAAAGAAAATTGCAATTAGAAATTCTGGGTGGATGACAGGCCCCTGGGAACATAAGAGCAAGAGCTCAGGAATGGATTTGTCTGGTTCGCCACATAAATGCCCAATAAATATGTGTTGACTGACTGACAAGCCCAATTGCTAAGTATGCTACAGAATACGTGCAAAATAGCCTACTTTAGCAGCCTGCCATCCCATGAAGACATCTGATTCTATCAGGCCAGAACTTAATTGGAAAAATATGGGAAGAACAGGATGACAGGACCATTCTAACAAAGTCTTCTGAAAATGGATGATTATTTCTCTGCTTATCTCTGGGGCATCTTCCTGGCAAGACAGTGGACTCAAAAAAATCATTTCTTGCAACTGAAATAACTCTATTCTATGTGCGTGTGCGTGTGCATGTGCTTTTGCCAAAGTTCCCCAAGAGACTAGTGATAGTTTATGCAAGAGTGAAGAAAGATGGGCATTTTGGGGGTTCTGTCTGCATACACACGTGTGCATAAGGACCAGAGGAGGTGAATGGCCTTCGAAAAAATTATTATTCTTTACCCAGTGAAGTCAAAAGGGGCTGTTTCTGGGTGTGGAGTGTGAAAAACAGTCTTACTACTTTATAGTCACACCTCATAACATAATCCTGTAACACCTACTGACCCAGGATCTCCAAGAAAGGGATAGTGTTAATTCTATTGCACTTATGGGAAATTGGGGGGAATACGTAGCCAAGATCCGCCAGCCCAAGCTTCTTACTCATAGCCTTAATCCTGATATTTCCTTACTGATTTGAGGATGAGTACAACTTACACCTTTTTGTGAGTTTCTGCCTTGTTCTTTGGGACTAACAAAACTGAGCAGTTCTTTAAAGATGAATTATATTAACACTGCAACTAACTATCACTATTTGACTCATAGAATGAGCAAATATTTTATAAGTAGGTTACCTTGCAGCCTTTGAATATAAAAATGAACACTTCAATTCTAGGTCAAAGATTAATATATTTCTATGTGTTTATTGTCATAAAAACCTTTTCTTTGCAACCACATCAAAAATAACCTTTCTTCTTGAAAATATTTTCATCAAATAATTATGTAGAACAGAGCTGTACCATCAGCAGCATGGCATATGACTATTTAGGTCTTCCCACCCCCACCCCATTTCATATGCAAGGTATTATTATTTTTCAAACATCAAGCCATTTTACTGCCTACTCAGTTAAGTCTATGATTGGTTATTAACCACTTTTCTAAATATTTTAGGAGACAGAAAGAGTAGAATTGCATTTTGTTTGTTTTGTTTTACATCAACATAAGTCATGCCCCCCTGCCCACTACCCCTCCCTCGAATCCCCCTCCTTGCTCTGCCCCTGAATGTGTTTTTCTCCCTCACTTCTTAGCCGCATTTGGTAACAATCAGGCTTTTATTTTAAGGAGCCCTAAGATAAGGTATCTGTGAGCTCCACACTTGGAGTAATTGATCACATTTGTTTCCTGTTCGTAGGTTAGACCCCTCAGTCTTGCTTTTTTTTTTTTTTTTTTTTTTTTTTTAACTTGGCATGTTTCTCATTACCCTCTGCCTTGTTAGCCTAGTAGAAATCTTCTACTGTGGAGAGAGAAAACAGGACGATACTATTACAAACCCCATCTCCTCAGTGACAGCAGGCCCCTCTCTTTTCTCTGCAGACCCATTGGCCAGAGCAGGGGCCCTTCTATGGATACAGGTATGCATGCCTGGAACTGGAAGGTTCCATGACATTTGCTTGGTGCTTGCAGGTTTAATTTTCATGAAACTGTGCTGATTCATACTGAGACTGTTCCCAGGATGACAACACTGTTATCATATGACTCAAACTGCCCCACCTCATTGCATTTGAGAATGCCAGCTCAGCTTCAATAGCATCAGCTGCCAATTCTGTAAAAGAAGACCCGTATCTTTCCCGTTTATGCTTTCCAGATAAATTGTAATCCATAGCATTTTATTGACACTGTCAGGTGGGGCTTAATTTCAGATATTGTCTAAGGAAAGAAAAATGCAGAAGTTATGAACAATCAGGTTTTCTTTGTTGGGTCTGTGGGCCAACGAATATGAGACCAGGGCTCAGTCACGTTCCTATCAGGGCTTCTATCACCATAATCAAAGTAAAAACTCCAATAACTCAATGTCAAATGCAATGAAAGACTTGCCTTTATTTTCCTACTTAGGACTGAGAGATGCCAAAACAGCTATAATGACTAAAACTAGTGGATCTACCTGCAACATTAACATTTATGAAATTATTACATATTCTAATAAAATGATACACAGTTCACACAAGATCTTTTAGCAAATGACCCTTTACCTAAGTGCTGCTCCTTTAATATTCAGTTTCAAGACTATCTTAACAATCCCTGGTTTTGTTTGTTTGGTTACATCGTTTTTTGCTTGTTGTTGTTACACATCACATGTTGATACCTTTGCATAAACAGTCAGCAAAAGCAGCCTGTTCTAACAGAATTCAAAATAAACTAAGGTTCAGGAAGAGACTGGAATCTGGTCTAAGCTCCATCCTCAAAGTAGCTGAGTGACCTTGGACAAGTAACCAACTCTCCCTGACCTCAGCGTCTGTACTCATTGATAAAATGAATGAGCTGGGTCCATGGTGGCTTTTGGTGCTTCCAGCTCTGTGATGACTAACTGACCTGAATCACACTGCAGAAGTCCTAAAGAGTTCCTAAGACTTATATATGGTGGCCAGTAACCACAGGGGGCTACTAAACACTTGAGACATGGCTACTCCAAATTAGATGTGCTGAAAGTATAAAACATATATTAGATTTCAAAGATTCTTGTACAAAAAAGGCACAATACTCAGTAATAACTTTATTATTACTGTATTTTACAGTTATAATATATCTGATATACTAGTTAGACTACATTATCAAAAGTAATTATATGTTTCTTTTTTTTTTTTTTACTTCTTAAATGTGGCTCCCTGAAATTTTTAAATTACTTAGGTACCTCATGTTAAATTAATTAGGTAGCTCATGTTATATCTGTACTGGACAGTAAAGGAATATTTTTAATACAGAGATAGAATTTAAATGGGAGAATCTGAAATATTTGATTTACTGGAGTTTATAATCATAAATAATTAATCACCTTACCTGGATAAATATAGCTGATTCAAAGTCATGTTTGAAGCACTAAACATCAAATAAAAATATATTAAAGATATAATTCATAAGTACTAATAAGCAACATATAACCTAAATGGCTTAAAAATGGACCTAAACATATAACTTAGTTTTCTCATCTAACTAATCTGATTTACATTCCTGAATTATATACTCATTATTTTGTTTATAACACTAGTAAAAAAAAAAAAAGTTTTTTAGGAAACATTAGTTAAAAGATTTTGATATAAATTATCTAGACCTAGCTACATCAAAATACATTATTAAGATTATATCAAAATTAACTACATCAAATTTAATTTAATAATCCCTTTACTAGAAAACTTCTGAAGGACTGTGGCTAAAGACCAAAATTTTACCTGGATAATTTAAATCATTAAGGAAAAAAATTAAAGTATATATACACATATTTAATACAATATATATTACACATCTATATGATAGCTATTTCAATAAATAACTATTCATTACACCTAAAATGATAAATCTATGCTATAGAATATTTATAACATTATTTATCTTTCCTGTAGTAATAGATACAGGATTAAGCTTGAAACCTGTTAGAAGAAACATTACCTACAACACATTAAAGTTAATTCAGCTATCATCTGAGAGAAATATTTTATAGTGCACAGAAAGATGACTCAGCAAAAAATTTCAATAGTTACGAAGCTGGTAACTGTCATTTTTCTCTCTCTACTAATATTCGAAAGTTCTCCCTATAAAAATATGCAAGCTTATTTTTAGCATCCTCTTTTTCTAAGTATTTCCATCTTTGGCCATCCCCAGAACCTGACACCTTGTCAACCTATTGCAGGTAAAAGCTTTTGAAGGTCTACTACTACCCTTGTTCTAATAAGGTCACTGACCTTTCAGGCTCAACTCCCACCCACCCCCATCTTCATTTCCTTTCCTATCATTAGTCTGAAATGGCATAACCTACCTCTCAATTTTCCTTATCCCTTCAATGCCCCACCTCTTTAGTCCAAATTCACCTAATTAGGAACTTAATTTCCTTTTTTTCCTGATGGGGGAATTGATAATGGACAGATCCTATTCATCCTGGAATCACAGAAAATTGCATTGATGGCCTCTTTTTTAGGAATGATAAGCATTTATTCTAGAAACTGTTTTTGTGGAGGCCAATCTTTTTCACAAAATATATTTTTCCAACCACAGAACTAAGTAAAAGCATTTTCATTTTTTAAACTCAAAAAGAGAGAGGAGAATCATTCAAATCTGAGAAAAATTTTACACTTATTTAAATTGAATTTTACAATGTTTTAAATGTGAGCCCTAGTTACTCACATTTAAAACAGGTAGCTTTTTCCTGTAAGGTCTCAAATAATTGAGGGTATTTTTTTGTTTTGTTTTGTTTTGTTTTTGGAAGACCAGTGGGCTAAATTTAAACAACCTGTATCACAAGAGATTAAGTTAATGATTCCTTGAAGCCCATCATTTTTAGCAATATCATACAATTTGTTGTACCAGAAATAGTGCATATGGGCTAGACATGTATATCCAAGCAGGAGTCATATAGTAAGGTGATTCTCTGGGTTATTAACTAACTTTACTCTGCAGTTATCTTCCTGATTCTGATGTGACAATTTAACTCTGGAATTTTCTAACTTAAAGTACATACATGAAAATATTCCTTGCAGTCTGTTTTTCTAAGGCATCATATGGCTTTAAACACTGGTGGTAGAAAGACCATACCAGCAACTTTATTCTACCACTCAACTCAAATTTTTAACTGCTAGTTTCACATCTTACTCATTTAAGGAATTATTATTAACCCTTGAAGTGACCGTGGTAATAACAAATAGTTAAGAGAGGCCAACCTCATTTTATCCCATAGGCATGAGTATCCCATACTCAGTGGATTCAGTGATAAGACCTTGGGACATGCATTTCAGCAACATTTTTCTTAAACATAAATCTACCCAATGCAGAAGAGAATAATGAAATAGATGACCTAGAAGGAGAAAATAATTTCTTTATTAAGAAACTCTCCTTTCAAGTGCATAGTCTCCCAGCTTTCTGCTTTTTTGGTGAACCATTCAAGCTGATTGAAGATTAGAGTTTTACTAGCCAGACCAAAACTGTACTAATATGATTTAGACCCTCTCCCCAAAAGGGAAGTTAAACTGTTGATTTTAACTTATTCCAAGAAGTTAGAACTTAGTTTTATAAAGATAAAAATTATCAAAAGTTGTTGCTGAAACAATGCTTTCTTCATCCTCATTGAATAATTCATGCTTCATGAGCCCAAGCACACCCGAAGAGTTTGTCTATTTACAAGAGATAGCAAACACTAAAACCACCTCAAATTCAGTTATCTAGAAAGAAAAAAAAAAACTTATAGGAAAATGAAATAGGAAGAACAAAGCCCTTTTAAAACACAAAATTAAATAAGTAAACTGCCTCATCAATTTCAGAAAAATAACATTGAAACTATTTTTGCCTGAAAGTATAATGGCTTATATCAGAAAAATCATTAATCATTAACAAAAATTAAAATGACAAATTCACTGTAACTAAGACCAAAGAATTTAAAATTTTAACTATCTTGGAGCTCCACATAGGAATGTTTCTACCTGGGGAAAATAAAACAAAAGAAGAGGTCAGTTTTGTAAACTGTTATAGTTTTTCCTTCATCTCCTGATACTACTCCAAATCAATCCTAAGTAAATAAATTTAAACAACTAAATAAAATTCAGAACCTTTTTCAGGAAGCAGCAGTGCTAGTAGATCAACCAAACCAGCAATTGTGTGTAGTTGGAAAGGAAAAGAACCAAGAATAAAATTCAAAGAACGTATTCTAAACATAAAGAAGATAATCTTTATTTCCTAGGTATCTTCTAAAAACCTGGATTTCTACAAACCAATTATGGTCCCTACACTAAACTTCACATATAAAAATATAAACTTTAAATTGATGTTGTTTTTTAAGCTAGTTTGAATTCATTATAATATGTTTAGAAAATTGCTTGTCAAAGTATTCAGAGTATATGTCATTTCCCTCTAATTCTTTTGTTATTAAGTAAGGTGTACTTTTTTTCTAACACATTTTTCTAACAAATGAAACAACATTTGCTCGGGTCCTTCCACAGCTGCCAGTAGATTCGCATAGCTTAGATTTTTTATTGCTTCTTTCCTTTCTACTTCATAAACCTGCTTATCATATAATGGCCTAAGTTATAAAGTCCTGAGGTTTATCACTGAGAGTGGAATTAATCTCAATGTAAATCAAAATAAAAAATAGGAACAACAACAAAAAGATCTAATGGCATTTTTTTAATTCTAGCACCAAAAATGTCAAACTCAGTAAATAAGTTTGTATTTGTATGTTTTTGACACCCAATCTGACAATAATCCCCTGAGGTTTGCCTTCCCCCAGACTACTCAAGGGCGCATTAATTCCCCCAAACCTAATGCCTAGCATTGTTTTGCACCTTATTCCACACAACCGATCATTATTTCTCCTCTAAAATTGTCAGAAATTCCTCAGTGCTCATAAAGTTTAATTTACCAGTTCATAATATTCCCGTATTTATATACTGAGCTACTTTCACAGCACACAAAAGGATATATTTTCCAAAAGTGGCAATTTCTGTTTCTCTTTTTGAGTTTAGTTTGGTCACATTGCCATATGTTAAATCCCAGCCTACCCTTTAACTTGTATCTTAGAAATACTAAATAGCTTGCACCCTTAGGAAATATGTGAAAATTTTAAAAGAATTCTTGTTTTATGGCTAATTATAGAAGATTGAGAATAGGTAAAATGCAAGGACCGCCACTTGAGCCTCAGAATGTCAGACCAAGTGAATGGATGCCATGAACACACAGCTGTATCTGTTTGCATGGGCATATGTTTGTTCCGTTTTCGGGGGCCCCCACCCCCTTCTTGAGCTGGGACTTCAGCTTTAGGTCATTCTGCAAACAAGCCCCAGGAGACACACAATTACACTCCCCTGGAGACTGACCCCTTAGAGTGCCCACCTGTAGCCAAACACAGATAGCATCCCTGCGCAATGAATTAGCACTCTAAGCTGATTAGAGCAGCTCTGCACAACTCTATTTTATTGACACAATGAAGAGAGGACAGAAAAGGGCCTGAAATGAGAAAATCATTTCCATGCTGACTGAATTAAAAGAACAAAAGAGCTCCTTGCAGTTGCAGCATTCAATTTGTCGGGGAAAAAAGGAAGCCACTTAATGGCTCACAATAGATCTGAGCAGACAGATGAAATTTAAAACTTCAGCATGAGTGTGATTAGCAGCGAAACATATTCTAAATCATTTCCTCCATATGCATAATTTCGTTTGATTGTTTAGTTCTGTGTTTTACAAAAACACTTGGCTAGATGCTATCTTCAAAATGTCTTGACTTTTCATTTTTCAAAATCACAGAGCAGTTTCTCATTGTATGATAATGTCCTCGGTGACAATATAAATTGAGCAAAACAAGTGTGGCTCATGTTTTCCTTTCACCTTTAGTTTCCTAAAGTGAATATATAAACAGAGGTTAATTTGTGGAAACTAAGATTGCAAAGTAATCTTCCATGGAACAATTTGTAATTAAAAATTAAGCAGATTATATACAACAGGAGCATTTCAACATGGGGTAAAAGACAACCAATTATTTTGCCAGAGGCTACAAATCCAATGTCCTGTGAAACTCAAATATTATCACCAATGTAAGTCTTTGGTTTAAAAGATAGCATTAATATCACCAAAAGCAGCATAGTTATGGCTGAAGTTTCCAACTTTTTGCTCTTTAATTTTACTCAGGTAATCATTGTTTTGCTTGTTCTGACTTCGAAATTCCTGAGTTAAACTGAATCTGAAATTGATGTAAAAAAAAAAAAATCACTTAATAAGCAAGCCTAGCTTTAGATAAAAACACAGCATTTGAAGATCCTACAGAATTTCTTCTTGACTATTTTATTTTCCAATTTTATAAGAAAAGTCTAAACTACATATGGAAACCAAATTGATTTTCATGAATGGATTGAATATTTGTTTCCTGGTGAGATTTTTCTCTTGCCAGTGTTAATTTTCAGTGTTTAAAAATAAAAAGAACAAAAGCAGAGATTTTACTTTTTGGTTACTCCAAACTCACATTTTTATTTTCCATACCTAAACTACTCTTTAAGAAAGGTTTTTGTTTAAAGTGGCCCGGCAGACTTTCAGCCTCTCGTCTTGGCTCCTGACTGAAATGTAAGTGTACAATGTAAATTGAGCAAAAATTATAGAACAGCTTTAAAGATTGCTGTGAGATATTTTTGGATTCAATATTTCGGGTGAGCTACTACTCATTTGTCATTTCCCCAGAGAAAAGACCCAGGGCATTTTAAGGGTGACAAAAGCAGAAGAGCATTCCCTCCCCAGCAGCTTCCCCTCTTCACTAAATGAGGGACGAGGGCTATTTTTTTTTATATATATAAAGAGAAACTATAAAGCTTGTGGATATTTTAGCAAAGTCAACGTAGTGTAACTTTGCTGACAGCTTGTCACGTTTCACTGGCTGTCTGTCTGGGGCACCATGATAACATCTGCATTCACTCAGTATAAGCACTGAACATAAGACAAAAAAGTAGGCCCTGCCACGGGCGGCTCCATCAGTCTGTCAGTTCTGACATGACATCTGAATTTTTTGAATCACTAAACACTTTTGAGACTCTGGTACTTATTATCTTTTCTTAGTTTCTATACTCGCTCAGCAATGCTGGAAAATGTAAAATCTGCAAGCAAGGTAGTGGACGTCCCGGGCTTTTTGTTGTCTAATCCGTAGGCCCTCATTCATGCTCACTGTTAATCTCTTAAGACATTATAAAACTGTTAGACAAAGAAATGTGAATACCTCTGCTTCTTTCGAGAATGGGAGGAAACCAAGGAAAATCGGGATCATGCTAAGCTATTCTTTCCACTATGAAAATGGTAACTTAAACCTGTTGCATCAAATTATCTGTAATTCCCCACACTGAGGCAAATGTTTTTGAAGAAGGAACAAGAATAATGTCACATAAGGAGAAAAATGATTACAGAATTTTCTAAATCTGCCACATCTGATGTCAACAGAGCATTGGGCCCTAGTTGCTGAATTTCTTGCTGCTTCTATTCTTTGCCTTGGTACGTGACATGTGGTTAATAGGCTTTTGTGGAAGCACATAAAAAAGTTTACCAATACTCACTAGTACTCAGTAAATAGTTTAGGTAATTTTGCTTTTTATTAGGAATACTGAGAACACTAACAGCTACATAACACTAGCCTTAAAATGTGGCTAACATTCATTAAAACTACATATCATCACAGATTTCAATGAGAAAATTTGTCTTTGGAACTAGAAAAGTTTACAGCATTTTTTTCTATAAAACCCAAATATAAATAGATCCGTGGAGCCAGAAAGAACACTTATATGAACCACATAAAAGAGCCAAAGCTGCATTTCTATTTCATGATTGCCATTCTAGACATTAGGTTTAAATATATATACATCTGTTCCTCTAGAAACTGAAAGAGAGAAAATATTATTAAATTACAAGGCGGTTGTTCTTCTGGACCTCCAACACCTACCACCTTTTCTCATAAGCACATGCTTAACACCTGCAAGTGATTTCAGGTGTAGACAAATGCCCCTGTGACTGACTAGCTGCGCTTCCTATTGCACCCTCAAAATGACTGACTATCCCTCAGATGGTCACATCCTGTGAATACTTGTTCTGAACGCAGGTGATACATATGTTAGGTGGACACTCAATTAATTTAACCCAAACCATAGGGTTAAGAGACTTATCTTGGCATTTGGCTAAGGACGAGAAAAGATATACAAAGGAAAGAGGAAAGAAAGGAGGAGAAAGGGCAGAGGGGAGGAAAGGAAAGCTGCCATTACTCACTGCTGTTCTCTGAGTCTTTCATGAGGACAAGTGGCAGACAGGCAATGCCACTTGTGGATCTAATAGATTAATTAATAAATAATGAGAAGACCTAAGAATGAATTTTGAAACCATCTGTGCTCTTCTGCACTTCACTGGTGCCTTATATAAATTCAAATTGAAAAACAATTTTCCATACAAATAGAACCTCCCTAACGTAAGAATTGGGTATATTGCTCACACTGACAAATTCACTCCTGCAAACAGATTTTGTGACCATGTCACACTTTTTTTTATTTTGGCATTGCATCGTCTTGTAGCTCTCTCCAGAGCTTGGATATAATGTCATTTGCTTGATGTTTAGTCTGTGCCTAAAATGTCAGCTGTTTATTATTTTTACATTTCAACGCTAACACAATGGCACTTCAGAATAAAGGGCAGGGTTTCTGACACATCTCAATGACCAAAGGACTTATATTAAATAGAGGTTTCCATTTTTCCTGAAAACACAGAGTCTCTCATTTTTAAAACTTACGCCAGTTTTCATTACTACATAATTTTCTTCTGACATTTTTATAATCTACCTGTGAGTGACCCTGCTCTATACATGACACTGAGAGTCAACTAATTACTATAGCTAAAGCCACAGAAAATCACCTTTTCTTTGATAGAACAAAAAACAAGAGAGTAAAAAGGTTCCAGGCCCAGAACCAGTTGACAGAAAGGTAACGGTCCAAAGGCAATCTTTCTGTCATTCCAAATTGCCTAAGCTCAGAAGCCTCACAGAGAGGAATAATGTAAAGCCTGGACTAAAATGAGTAGGTATAGATAGAATATTACATGAGAGTAGAATAAGCCTATAAAAGTTAGAATAAGTGTGAAAACATGAGTGGCTTTCAAGATGGCAATAGACTAATTCATGCTGAAGGTTCTTCTGAAGGGGTGCTGCTGGTGACTGTGCTATATTTTTAACCTCTACTAGCTTGGCCAATGAATTCTAACATCCTGCTTTGACCATTAGTACTCCTTTTTCATCTCTTTTTCTCAAGTGAAACTAATTCTACAGCCTTGCCCTGCCCTACCCACACTAACCCTAGGCCACCAGAATTTAGAAAGAAAAAAAATTATCCTGTTTGCCAATACCCACAGTGAATGTCACAGCACAATTCAGCCTTCCTTGACTCAAAAGTCCTAATATTTTAGGTGTCACCTTACCTGATTATAGCCCTTTCACCCTATTTCTAGAAATTGAGGATGAATAATGTTATATCACCTTCTCACACTGCTGCAACTGGGGAACCATGTTCTAAGTGCTTAACTGTTAGAAACTAAATATACATAGAAACTAAAACTTTTCAATCATAATTCCCAAGTGTATCTTACACTCTCAATGAAATTCATTGAAGATCTATGAATCCCAAACAAATACTTTCTTTCTTTTTTTTAACCTGGTCCATGTACAGTCAAATTCAATTATTCTTCAGACTTTATATTGCTGGCAATATCCTCATAAAATTAATATCTTCAAAGAAGAATTTCCATGCTTTGGAAGGTAAATGGAAAATTTAGATCTCTTGTTTAAAATCATATTCTCACTTGGCTTTCTCAGATTGATACGTTTCTAAATTTAAAAAAGCTCTAATTTATTAAAATGTTCTGATTAAGTGTACTACTAAATCCACATTTTTCTCAGTGAGAGAGACCTTAGTGTCTGGTAGAGCAGAGTTTTTATAAGTGAAGAGTCATAGCATGTGGTAGATTTGTGACAACTTAGCCCATGCTGCAAATGCTGACGGACGTAAACCGCTTGAATGGCTAAGGGCACTGAAGGGAGAAGATGACTACGCTTCAGGGAAGCAGGAACTCCCTCCCCATAGCATCCTGAAAGCTTTCCCCAATGTTTAGCAAGCAAGCTTCTACCCATGCTCAGGCAAACTCAACTTTGGGCTACTGTTCTTTTCAGCCATAAATCCTCGACTGTATAACTCGAGTTTCCCCCTTCCAATATCCTGTTAGTTGGAGAGCTTGCCCTCAAGATTCCAGCACATACTCTGGAATTTCTTTCTTTGAGAGGAAAAAAAAAATACAACTTTTGATACTTCTTGTGTTCAAAATGTTCAAAGGTAGTGGTGACCAGCAAAGCTTAACACATTAATCGTAAGAGGTCTTCTGGAGAGTTTGAATCTACAGATTCCCAGATTTCTACCCAGAAAGTGTCACAGCCCACTGATCTACCAGGTATTACAATTTTTTCAAATTAGGGATAAATAAATGACAGTGTATAATAAGATTAGGAGATGGGTTGCTACTTATCTGAGATACTTCCATATACGTCATCATAATATATTTAATTATGATATTATTCTCAGTCATTCACTCAGGGCCACTATGGAATAGGGCCCAGGGAAGAAAGCAAATTCACAAGACAGCCAGGATTGTTATTTCACATGGACTGAAATCGACATCTTGTGAATGGGCACAGTATGCTCTCTTCATTTAAGTTTAGACACTGGGGCCTTAGGAAGATATTTGCTTTTGTGAGGTATGTTTGTTCTCAGGTGAATCAGAAAGGGTACCATAACAGTCCTTTCTGAAGAAGAGCGTAAACTGGAAAAAAGTATCTTGGTCTTCTCCAACTATAAAGATGAACATCACACTTCTCCTTGCCAGAGAAAACCAGCCCTGCTGTCCTCTGGCTGAAGCCTAGGGTGGCAGAATTCACAAGACACAGGAGTGTTGATGGCCTAGAGGAGTAGTGAAGAAGTAAGAGAAGAGGTAACCCTTCAGAGGAAACTGCTGGAAGAATACATCAAGAAAATTTGGGCTGAGGGGAGATTTATGAAGGTTTAAATGTTGCGCCCTTACCTCCCTCAACCCCACCCCATGTTACTACAACAATACAGATTAATTAGACACCAAAGCAAACCCCTGGTCCTCCTCTTCCTCATTACTGCTTACGAACATTTCCTAAAGTCTTCTCACTGGTGGCTGAGCATGGTGGCACACACCTGTAATCCCAATACTTGGGAGACTGAGAGACGGGATCACAGGTTCGAAGCCAGCCTCAGCAACTCAGCAAGACCCTCAACAACCTAGTGTGGACTGGGGATGTAGCTCAGAGGTAGGTAGAATGCCCCTGGGTTCAGTACACACACACACACACACACACACACACACACACACACACACACACACAAAACATTCACCAGTGTTCTGAATTTGGCAGGTCTAGGGAAGGCCAATTCCTAATGGTATTCAGAAAAGGGATGATTTTTAATTCTTCAAAGTGGTGGCTCTGCCAATCTAAAGACTGAATTCCCCAATCCTTTCTTCACAGGATACAAGGAGCACCCCCAGCTTTGGAAGGATGATGGTGAATGATTAAAATCAGTGTGCTGTGAAGTGCTTGCTGAAGCATGCCAACTCGGACCTAAGCCCTTCACAGTACTTTATAATGGAATCTTCATATTTAACATTCACAAAAAGCCTGTGAAGTCAATTCTATTGTGACTACCTCCTCTTGTTACATATGAGGAAATTGAGGGGGAAATGGTTAAGTATTAAAAGTTAGTTAATAGTAGAGAATTTGAATGAAAGAGTAATTCTTTAGCCCTCTATCCTATACTGCTTCTATTTTAAGGAAAGCCCATTGTATCTATATTATATTTGAAAGGACTAAAGGTTAACTTTGAAAATATTAGTATGCAATTTGTAGAATTAGTATATAGTATACTACACACATGCACAAAACCACTCACCAGTGTTGTGAGTATGTTCTGGGTCTAGGGAAGGCCACTTGCTAGTGGTGTACATTAGTATACAATGCAATATTGAGGCTGTACTTGTCACACCCCAGGAACAGAAGGAAATTCATACCTGCATTCTTTCAAAGATGGCTAGGAATCAAATCTACTCACTAACCAATTTACTTTCCTCTCAAAACAAAGCTTTGATTTTAAGCTGCCTTCTCTGCTAAAATACAAAATCCCAAGAGAGATGGACATGTCAAAGGTGATAATTGTACAAAACACAATTATGCACTAGTTTTACACAAGAGGAATTGGAAAACATGATTCTATTTTCTGCTTACTTTGAAGTTCATTTGTATTCTTCCCAGAATGAAGAGACCAAAACACGACCCCACTATAAATAAGACCTCTAAAACCATGACAGTACAGAGCCCATCCTAAGGATGAAGATAAGCAAAGGAATGTAAGAGAAAGAATTTGAAGACTCAGACAGTTAAGATCCGAAAAGACCTTAATGGGACTTCAGAGGAGAGAGTCAAATGACATTTCCAAGGTCCCAAGTCTGACTGGAGACAAGAACTCCAGGTCCCCAGCTCCTGGCCCAGCCTGCATTCCACCGCATCCCACGGCCCCCTGGAACACAAACCACTAGACTTGTACAGAGAAGCAAGCAAGGGAGCTCAGCCACATGAATGGCAAGATTGTTGAGGAAGGCAGCTGAGGGCAAGGGAGGAAAGGCCTAAAGGATAATATGCTTTTACAGAAATCTCTTTGCAAGTAGATACTGTGGTTACCACTGTAGCCTTCCCAAAGAAATAACAACTGACAGACAGCAGGAACAAAAGCAGGGATAGTCTCAGGAAGGGGACACAAGAGTCCCAGGGCTCCCAGCATGTCACAGATACACTTCAAGTGGAGAGCACTTCAAGTGGAAAGCCCCCCACGCATAAGGCCCTTTTATTCTCGGGGCCTTCCCAGGTCTCTCACACACATCACCTGAGCAAATGCTAGACCTCTCTCTTCGCTTTCTGTGGGGCTCTTTTGATGGTTCCACATCCACCCACCACATTTCATGACTACTTAGGGTTCCCATTCTTTTGTAAATTAATGTGCTGTGTATGCCGATAACATATTTGGAAGTTAATGAAGTCAGATGAAAATTGCTCAGATTAAAATTTCCCCATGTCTTCACTACACTGTGTCACCTACTGTTCAGCCACAAAATACAGCAGCTCATGCATCAATAAAAGCTCGTATTAATGTTCTCTGAGGTAGCAAGACTCTATTAGCCATTCCTCCCCCCTCCTGTCCTCTGCTTCCAACTGTGTTTAGCTTTGGAGCCCTCTGACAAATGGCCATTATTCTCTGGACTAGTAAAAATTTTCCAAACTTTAGGGGAAATGTAGTTGGTCCAAAGCCCAAGGGAGTAGGCTTGATGAATTAAATGATAAATATATGCATTTAAGGTCATTAGAGACTTTATCTCCTGTGAAGGCTATATTTGTCAGATTGATATAATTTCTCTCAACTGAGTACTTAACTCCATCGGCCAACGTTATTACGATCATTCCTTCCCCTGTAAGTGGGAGACGCTGGCTCAGAACACGTGTGTTCTCTTTGGTGCTGCCTCTTGAACGATCAAGGCACACCTTTGTTTCATTTAGTATGCAATTTTCACCTCTGACCCAAGAAATGAGTCCTGGGCTTCCTGAACTTTATTGCCTGTTAATAGACTGCTGGCTCTCTTTTCAGCAGTAATAGAAATGGTGGAGAGGCATTTCATTTAAGAAACTGGCAGACTGCAGCCTGAAAGACAATGTCAGAATTAAAAGTCGCCCTGGCTGAGCAACAATATAAAGATCACAGTGACGTGAAAGAGGAAGTTTTCCATATTCTATCCCACATTGAATACCCAGAGTGGAAATAAGAATGGCATCCCGGCTCGAATCATTTTCCCAGCAAACAATGGCAGACACTGTGAATGGTGCTAAGTGATCAATCTAGTAATTCATCTTCAACTTACACCTATCTACATATTTTGTTTCTCCTCATTAAACTGGAGACGTCAGTGACAAACTTCTGAAGTGGTAGTTTTTGGCTTCATAAAGTCCCCGCAGATGCTCATCAGTGGCCCTTTCCTGCCTGTTTCTTAGTGACACGTGTTTATAATTTTGTCTGTATTTCGTTTGCTGTGGTTTGCTCTTAAGTACATCTGTTCAATTAAAATGGAAACGTGTGACACAGCCTGTACTCAGCAACTTTCAAGCTTGTTAATGAAATGTTCCAAGGTCCCTGCCTTTGCTCTTTATTTGCAAAAGGATTTCATGCCACAGAGTTCCAATGATTGAAAAGTACAAATAAAAAATACCCTTTAAAACACATACAAAGAAGTCGACTGTTTTGTTAATAGTTAAGAAGGGACATTATGACTGCATAAGGACATTATTTTACTTGAAAAGGCATTATTAAAAATGATTTACTACTCCATGTTTGCAAACTTACAGGAAAAGTCTGATAATATATTAAACTTGTTTATTACGACTTCATATAATTTTGAATAATACTACTTTTTCCTTTGACAAGTGCAATAAACTCTACTGGTAGAGACATAGGTTGATTATCACGAGTCAACTGTGTTGCTTAAAGAAACATGCCCAAACAATCAGCTTTTGACAGCTGCATCTCCAGTTATTTACTCACCATCATGGTAATAACTCACCATTTCTATATTAATAAGGCAGTGAAATTTATTATGATGGTATTGAAAAGTTATTAAGTACTGCATCCCAAGTGACAAAGTACCACAGCACTGTCACTATCCAAAAGCAGTTGCCCATTCATCACCTGCCTTTCCAGATGGTTCTGCATCTTTATCGCTCCCAGGTTGGTGACATCACCTGTTCGCCCACTCAAAATTGATGATGAAAGCAAACAGATCTATCTTACTTACATTTACCAAATCAATTTAATTTTTACAGGCCGTGGCTTAGTGACATATTGACTGTTTTCCTTAATGGCATCTACCGTATTTAATGCAAGGATGTCATCTTTGATTCCTGGCTTGCATAATGTGTCATTTCATAATAAATTTTTTCTAGCATATTTACTTAATGGAAAGAATTATGATTGCTTGTCAGTTTTCTTATTAAACACAATGATAATTCTTTTTCTTTTTGAGTGTCATCCATTGGGGCTATTTTTGTCCCCTGGGCTGTGGAGTTGGGCAACCACTTGGATACACTGTAAGCCAATGGTGATCATATGGCTGACCATTCTCAATCCTGGAGCTAGGGGAAGGGTTTTATCTTACTTGTTACAACTGCAGAAGGACTAGATTCTCAAGAGGTGCTATAATTTAAATAATATACCAGCAATAGCTAGCTAAAGATGAACACATGAAATCCCACTGTGAAAGGAGAAGAGCTGTAAAACTGAATTAAATGGTTCCTATGGCGTTCAGTCTTTACCTCTCCGGATCACTACAGTCAGCTAACTCTCTTCAGCTAGTGACTCTAGGTCAAAAGCATGTAAAAATGAAGCTCTGCATCATGAATGGTTAAGATATAGGTAGAAAGCTAGCTCATCTACCAACACTCTCCGGCATTCACATGTGATGCCCTTTGCCCCAAGAATGATTTACAGGTCCCATCTGCTGCCCTTCGAGACAAAGGCTCCTCTAACATATGTCATCGCGACATTGTGGTACATTTATATTCCCTACGGGGAATAGTAACTGGATTTACTTTTGGAAATGGAAGCAAAATGGTGGCACACACTTGTTCTTCTACTTCACATCTGTGCCACACGTATGTATGCTGGGGCAATATCCCTGCCTCATCCCTTAACAGTGCCTGTATCCAGAGAGATGCGGGGCCCAGAGGACAAATCACTGTGTGGCCTCCCTGCCTCCCCCTACACAAATCAGTGTGGGTGCAACCAACCAAAAACAACATAAATTAGGCTCCAAGTTCAACTCCGTGAAGGGTCTATGAGGAACAACTGAGTAGTCTAAGGGGTGTGTGTGTGTGTATCTTTAGACATCATAACCTGGCCAAGAGAAGGCATAGGACAGGTGCTCAGTGAGGTTAGGGAGGAAGAAAACAGGAAAAGGTTAACTGGACTGGGTGTGATGGTGCACACCTATAACCCCAGTACTTGGGAGGCTGAGACAGGAGGATTGCAGGTCCAAAGCTAGCCTCAGCAACTTAGTGAAACCCCAGCAACTGAGCAACATCCTGTTTCAAAACAAAAAGGGCTGGGGGTATAGCTCGGCGATAGAATGCTCCTGGCTTTAATCCCCAATACCCACTCACCCTCCAAAAATTAACTGGCTTCAGCCCCACACTGCTGACTAACAGCCGTTGCTCTCCTCTTACTACCCTGTTCCCTTACACAGTGTTACTGTAGCTAACCTCCTCTGGCCCTTTGTAAAGAGGAGATATGGTCTATAATGGCCTCCAGGTTTGCCTTGCTCTCTACTGAACTGGGAGTTCCCGGGAAGATTCTCCATCTGTGTCCTACAGTTTACTCTCAGTCAAGTGAGCAGGAATGTCCACGTCAACAACCACATCCATTCTAGGATGGTTCACATCCCTTCGGAAACTAAGTCCAAGATTCATGTCATTTAAGCAGTTGCGGATCATATGGCTCGATCCTGGATCTCAGTGTGTGGGTTTTATCTCCTTTATTTGATACAACAGCAATTGTAATGCTACCAGCTCAAATAAGAAAACAAACACATGAGACGGAGGGCAGAGCCAGGTAATCTGCTCCTACCTGCATACCAGGGTCACAGGAGACTCTCCATGCTCATCTCAAAAGACGCTTGGTGCTCACCTGGGATGATTTGTCCTAACTCACTGGCTAAGCAGAGTCTTGCCCTTGGGTGAAGTTTCCACACTGGGACTCAGGCTGGTGTTGTGAGACTAGTGAGAATCAGCTTTCTGCCGGGGCAGCTGCCTCTGTGCCAGGGTTGAGATTCTACCCTGGCATCACATACCTGCTGAATTCCTGCCACAAGAATTTAAACAATGAGAACAGAAAAAAGAAAAAAAAACAAAAACAAATCATGCACACCTGTGGCTGCCAAGCACTTGAGATTTCAGTGCCGTGCCACTCACACCTGGGAAGCCACACCGTTCACACCTGGCAGGTCAGCTGCGGTGTCACAGGGAAGTAACCTGTCAGCTGGCTGGAAGGAGGCACACAGGTGCCCACCTCCCATAGGTCTGGAGCAGGAGCTGACTGGCCAATCACCCCAGGAAATACGGGCCGACACCACACCTATGTGGCAGGAATCAGACTTCAGAGCAAAGGTATCTTCAGCTAACATCTTTTGCCCACCCTCACCCCAAGAAGGAAGCCTTCTTTCCTGAATCCACCTCTGGGTCCTTGTTTATCAGCCAATTCCAGATACTGGGGAACCAGAGAATGGAAAAACATATTAGATAACTTTATCTACATGAATAAAAACAAGTAAAGATAGAAAAGCAGATTGCTGGGTTCTGAGGAGAGTGACAGAGAGGGTGGAGAGGAGAGAGTCTGCAGGATCAACACCTGCTGGACAGGGAGAGACTGGAGGAGTAGAAAGCAGATGTCAGAGAGGTACATGGAGAATAGATTTGGGTCTCACAGAACATCACAAATGGAATGGCTTTTAATGTTTAGGGAGGATATTTGATTTGTTTTGGGGTGAAGGAGCTTAGGGGTTACTGGACCTGTTTAAAAAAACTGTACTCATTTATTTATTTATTATTATTATTATTATTATTATTATTATTATTATTATTATTTGGTCATAACTACTAAGGTGAAACCATAAGACATCTAGCTTTGATATAGGTATCAGATCTACAGTAGATTCCCAAGTGAGATTGATTTTAAAAAGCAAAAGAGCACATGTATTAGTAGGGAGGGGAGGGGTGTGTGTGTGTGTGTGTGTGTGTGTGTGTGTGTGTGTGTGTAGGGTTATGCAATGTGTGTTCTGCACATACTGGTTCGGTATCAGATGACACCCTACACCTGGATTCCTAGGATTAGATTAAGAAGTACAAACAAATTGTTCTCTGTGTCTTCAGTTGTGTTTGACTGATAGAATAAAAGTCTGGTCTGAAAGCTGCTGTTACAAATGTTTAATAGCATGATAGGGTCTTTAAGTAAGTATTAGATACTGGAGGTGGGTAGCCTGACCAACAAGAGTAAAATAAGCTTTCAATTGTTTTTGAACCTGTTTGTCTTGCTTCCTGGGAATGAGTTTTCTTCTAAGACAAGGCTTCTGAGATCTCAATTCCTCACAAAGTAAAATTCAAACTATGTTGAATATCTTCTAAATAATATTGCAAAAACTTAAGTACTTCATGACATGGGCTTTTATAGTGATACACATTTATTATTATATTGAATTTCTCCTTTTTAACTACCCATTGAAGGAATTCTTTTGGATACTTAGTAGTCTTTCTCCCTTGTTGGAATCTTCTTATTTTAAAATCAAGTGAAGCTGGGCATGGTGACACAGGCCTATAATCCCAGTACTTGGGAGGCTGAGACAGGAAGATTGTAGGTTTGAGAATAGCCTCAGCAAGTAACAAGAATCTCAGTAACCTATTTCAAAACAAAAAATAAAATGGGTTGGGGTGTAGCTCAGAGATAGAATGCCCCTGGGTAACACACACACACACACACACACACACACACACACACACACACACACACACACACACTTAAAAGTCTTCACTTCTTAGTTCTCTAGCTCTAAGAATCTATAACTTGTTATGTAAACTTGCTTTCTCATTTATAAACTTTTCTCTAGAATCAATGCCAAACCAGTTAAAATTCATTTTTTGCCCACACAGACATAGAGGGACACATGGGAAAAGATTAATAGTCAAATACATCTAGTGCAAAGTGAAACAAAATGAAAAAGCAACATCTGGGATGGAAGGAAGTATTTGCAAACTGTGTATCTAATAGGGGTTAATGTCCAATTCAACTCAATAGGAAAAAATAAATTTATGAATGGACAAAGGAACTGAACAGACATTTTTCCAAAGATACAATGACCTACTAAGTATGTAAAAAGGTGCTCACTAATCATCACTAATCATCACAGAAATGTGAATTGAAAAACTATAATGAGGTATCTATCACCTTGTAGCTGTTATCAAAAAGTCAAAAGATAACAAGTACTGGTGAGAATGTGGAGAAAAAGGAAACCCTTTTACATTGTTAGTGGAAATGTAAATTAGCATTGCCATTATAGAAAACAATATGGAGGTTCCTCAAAAAAATTAAAAATAGAACTACTGCATTAAACAGCAATCCCATTTCTGGGTATATAGCCAAAGAAAACGAAATCACCATCTGAAAGAAATATCTGTACTTTCATGTTAATTGCAGTATTATTCACAATAGTCAAGATATAAAAATATCCTAAGTGTCTGTGGACTGATGAATGTGGTGTACATAAAGGCAACGGAATACTATTTAGCCTTAAAAAATGATGGAAATAGGCCATTTGCAACATCATGGATGAACACGGAGGACATTGTACTAAGTGAAATAGGCCAAGCACAGAAAGACAATACGGCATGACCTCACTTGTATGTGGAAGCTCAAAAAGACGAGCTCATAGAGACAGAGAATAAAAGGATTGTTGCCAAGAACTAGGAGAGGGAGAAAATGAGAAGAGCTTGGTCAAAGAGTACAAACTTGCAGTTATAAGATGAAAAAATTCTGGAGACCTAATATACAACATGCCGACTGTGGTTGATAGTAATGTGTTGTTTACTTGATGTTTACTATGAGTATTTCTTAAGTATTTTCACCATGCACAAAAGAGATATGGCATGAGATCATGGTTACTCATGTCACTATCTATCCATATCATGCTGCACACCTTATATATTTTTTATATATACTGCATATATACAGTTTTTATTTGCCACTTATACCACAATAAAGTTGAAAATAGAAAAAGTAAAAAAGGTATCTGGTGCAGGGGTCTAAAATCCCAAATTATCCCATTTTTTTCATTGTCAAACATACATTATTTGCTTATGAGCCTCCTGACTGCCACAGTTGTTACACAACTTGAAAGTATAATCTTGTTGTGGGTTTTAATGGATATTCATGATTTGTTAATATATAGATTGCATGTTTCAATATCCAACTCACCACTGCAGAACCCAAAGTTAAACTTACAAATGTGAGAACTATTTATTTTAAAATGATATAGGGAGGCACACCTTCATTGTAATACTGCATTTCATGATTACACTGCTAGAACATAATGTATTTTCGAAGTGCTGCATCAAAATTATTTAGTGAATTTCTGACTCCAGTATAATCTCTTTTCACTATTCCTCCCCATCTATTTAACAAAACATAAGAGAAATTTACTGTCCACTCACATCATTATTTTTCTATGTATGAATATATGCATGTTTGAGGAAGAAAAAGAAAAGTTAAATTCATACCTGGGATTTTAACTGGTTAAACTAATTTAGAGCAATTCTGGTGAGATGGCCACAAGGGAGGACTGGGCACCCCGCAGGCCCGTCACCAACTGACATATAGATTGCATATGACATGGATATGTTTTATGATGACCAATGAGGTAGGCAAGGATGGGCCAAATAACAAAACTTCAAAGGAGCAAAGCTTTACACTATTTTTCCAATGACCTATCTCAGATTATTAAAAAACATGCCATCCAAATTGCTCTTTGGCTTCAAAAGTAATGGACAAATCTCTCCTGAATCCTTGTTTTCCTTGTTAAATAGGAAACAGTTAGTGCTTCCTTTTCAAATAAACCCAGAGTCACCTAATTAGAACATCCCAAAGACAGCTGAACTTCTAGGAAGCAATTATATAATAATTATAAAATTATTTTATAAATTTGATGTTTGGGAAGATGAGAAACGTATAATAATTAATCAGTAATATATAATAATTAGCCTTTGCTATCTAATGACCCCAACATAGATCTGCATTTTAGACAAGCCATCAAACTTACTGGTTGCTTTTACCAGCTCCACATAAACTCTTCACACACAATGTCTGATTTTATCCTTACAACAAACCCCATCTGGAGAGGTATAAATATTATCCCCATGATATGTATAAATAAACTTAGGGCAAAGAATTAAGTCAGGTTTTCCAAATCGCTGGGGTGGAGCACAGAGCCCTGAGGATTCAAGCTGGAGTCTCTCCCCAGGAGCCTGCCCCCACTGCCCTGCCATGTAGCTCTCATGCCAACGCTCACGGTCATCCTCAGAAGGAAACACGAGAAAACCCTCATCCCAAAACACAGAAATTTAAAAAGTATATTTTCCACTCAATTAGTAACCCTAAAGTTCAGAACCTCAGAAAAATCCTCCAGTCACTCATTATATTCAGGTCCTGGAGACGATCATGCACTCACTCCCCAAGCCTCTGAAGATCTTTTTGTTAGAGACAAATGACATGTGTCATAAGGTAGCAACCACTGTCCAACTATAATATTTGAAGTGTTCCTCTTTAGAGGAAGGGGATCCGGGGGAGGCAGGAAAGGAAGAAAAGGAGAGGTCCTGGGAATTAAATTGACCAAATTGTGTTATGGGCATTCATGAATGTCACAATGAATACCACTATTATGCATAATTATAATGCACCAATAAGAAAAAATTAAGTGAAAAAAATGAAATAAAATTAAACCAATACTACCTGGGGAGAAAAATCATACAAATGATGTTTCTGACATCTTACAACTTATTTTATTTGACCCTATATTTTAGTCTGTAAATAATATTTTCAAAAACAACCTATTTTTCTAACATACAGGTGTAAAAGATTTTCCAAAAGATTTGCCTTATTTAAAAATATATTCAACTTTTTAAAAATATTGTTATTGGTGCGTTACAATATTGTTCAAATTGGTTCAAAGTAATGTCGACATACGTGCACACAGCACTTGGTGTGTTTTCCTCTGCATCCCACCTTTCTACCAACCCCTCCTCGTATATATTAGTGAAACTAGTAGTGATATCTTCATATATGGACATAGCATTATTCAACTTTTCAAAAAATTACTTAAATAAGGTTTAGAAAGATGGTCCCTAGTTCTAATGTTGTTTTTGATCTTTCTTTTTTAAACATTTTCTTTGAAAGGAATGCCATAATTCTTTACTTAATTTTCATCATCTAATAACCAATGATGTGGGGCAGTTTTTGTTGGTCAAATAAAAAGCAGAGACCAATCAATTCTGTGTAGTTTCCTTAGAATCACAGTTAGTGGCAAGGTGTGTCCTGATTACTCATGTCAAAATTCCAAATCCTAGATTTTTCCAAGAACTTATTTCAACTCTCATCCCTTGCCTCCTCTCTTAGAGTCACATAATCTTATATTCATTCATTCTTTCTTTCATAAGATATTCATTCATTCATTTTTTCATTGGACAATTATTTTTTGAATGTCTATATTATGGATTGAGTGTTTTTGTCCTCCCCAAATCTACACAACAAAGCTCTAACCCCCAATGCGATCATTTAGAGATAGGGCTGATTAAGGTCAAATTAAATTTAAATTAGGTCATAAGGGTGGGGCTTCAATTCAGTAGGATGTGTGTCCTTATAGGAATAAATACAAGAATGTGCTCGCTCTCTCTCTCTCTTTCTGGATAGCACCACCAAACTTTATGGGACAATTATGACACTTCACTAGGAAGATGTAGGTTTGCAAGCCCTTAAGGAAATCTTGCTCTATGAGGGAACCAAGATAAATAATCTAGATACCGCTCCATATTTTGAATTCTTTAGTAAATGAATTTACCATTCCTGGTGACACACAATTTAGGCCATACTAAAGTATAATTAGGAAGGTCATGGATGGTGTCAGAGAAGAAGCAAACTTAAAGAATAAATAGAAACTTTCTAAGGATGGAGAAGAAAGGGACTCTCAGGTAGGAAGAAGAGTATGGATGAAGAATTGGAGTTTTACAGAATATGGGAATTATAAATCAGATATAGGATGAGAGAGAGACAGAGTTAATATTACACGTGTTTTCCTTGGACAACTGGAGAGATGGTGATGAAATGTATTAAAACAAGAAAATGCACAAGAAGAGGGGCTGAGCAGAGATAGAACAGTGAGGGTAGTACTGTAATGATGATTTGTTCAGTTTTATATGGGCTGAATTTCTATAAGGAAAACATTTAGTGTAGATATGATCTCAGTAGATGTTCAATAATTGTTTGCTGAATCTGGGTGTTCTCTGTTCTTGTTTATTTTTGAGGATACCTAAAAAGTCTTTCTCTCCTTCAATTCATCATATAAAAAAATGAGGTAGGATCAAAATGAGGGGTAATGTTAGGTAAATGGCAATTATCTGTCTATCCAGCCAGGAAGGTGAGTCAGCTATAATAAAGGGCAACTATGACATGGGGACAAGTAAGAATGAACACACACGGGTGGAGTAAGATGCCTTTGTTGATCATGACTGGGTTACATATTAACCAGAGTGAGGAAAAAAAAAAAAAAAAAACAAGCAACAACTAAATAATGGAGTCAAGAACTCAACTGTTTCTCCATGGTTAGCATTGGTCAAAAATCACAAAAAGCCCTTTCTCTGGTTTTGTTCATTCTGACTCCAGGGCTGACAATCCACACTAAAAAGTGAGGGTAAGCTGGCCAAGAAAAGGTGGACAGTGAGGTTAGGGAGGAAGGAGACAGGAAAAGGTTAACTGGGCCAAGCACGGTGGGGCATGCCTGTAATGCCTGTAATCCCAGGACTTGGGAGGCTGAGACAGCAGGATCACAGATACAAGGCCAGTCTTGGCAATTTAGTGAGACCCTCAGCAACTTATTGAGACTTTGTTTTAAAATAAAAAATAAAAAGGGCTGGTGGTATAGCTTGGAGGTACAGGACTCCTTGGTTTAATTCCCAGTACCAAATAATAACAATATAATATATGAGGGTAACCATTAAGATGGTGAAGAATACTACTCACTTGGTCATCAACTAAATTCCTGGAGAGAAAAAGAAGGCACAATCTTTAGCCAAAATGTCATAAACTATTTTATAAAGGCATCTTGAATTTCAAAGCAATAAAAATGAGTTGACTTTGATATAATGAAAGAAATCAGTTTATATTTCTCAAGGTAAATACTTGTGTGCATGTATGTTGAAGACATTTTACTCTAAGGAGAAAAAAAATAAATATTTTAAAAAATTTCCTATAAATGTAGAATTTTCCCCAGGTTCATCCTCCAATCCATAGGTATTATGTTTAGAGAGACACAGCCCTGCATTTACCAACCCCATAACTGCAAAACTATTTCATTATGAAGCCTTGATTTATTCCAAGCCGTCTGGATAATTTTGACCGGTGCGGCACTTGTTGTGTAGCTCTGGAGATTTTGTAATAAAAGTTTAATGAGTTACTTATTATTGGAATGTTTATAGCCATTATTTTAAGGTGAACAATAATGACGTAAAGTCTGTGCGCATTTGGTTTAAAATGTATTCAACTCACATATCAGTTAATGCTACAGTGATTTTTTACAAATCTCTTATCAATACACGTGTCTAAAGGCAATGTAGCTAAACCACAACTTCACCAGGGCTGGGGCTAAGAATAAACCTAAGGAAGATTTCTCACTTACAATTCTGATCTTAACTTTACAATTCAGAATGTGAAGAGCAGTGTTTATTATGGCATTTTGAACAGATTTCACAAGGGGATAACGTATAAAGCAAGGGAACAAAAAGTTGAAATTAAGTCCTGAAGGCACTGCATATTTATTTCTACTTAAAAGCTAACCAGATATTCTATTAATGATCATAAATATTAAGAGAACATACCAAGATAAATCTAGTTTATCCGATTTCTGTCTAACTGAAATACTCTGAAACCAAAGATCAATCATACTCCACCCACTTTTTTTTTTACCAATGTAGAAATTGCCTACAAGTTTTTTTAGCTATAGACCAGATTTTCCAGAAATTATAATGTTATAATTTAAACACAAAAGTTTTCAAGTTACGAAAATAAATGGGAAGTACATCTATGTATGTTTACACACACTTTACATTTATTTTTGTAACTTGAAAACTTTTTTGTGTGAATATACACACACATACTTCCCAGTTATTTTTGTATACATGGAAGTATACAAACACACATATATAAAATGTACAAATCTATACAAAAGTTACAAACTCAGAATAAAAACATATATAGCTGTCATTATTGAAGCAAAACTAATTTTGAGTTTCGCAATTAGACCATAACTTCTAATTTTTAGATATTACCAGATGGGGTCTATGAATCACTGTAGCATTAATTGCTATGTGGGTTGAATGCCTTTTAAACCAAATGCATACAAACTTTATGTGATTATTGTTCATCTTAAAATAATGGCTATGAACATTTTAATAATAAACCACCAACTGATTTTCATAACCATTTAATACACTGATTATTCATTAAATCGATTTAAATATAAAGATTTATCACAAATTGGAGTGAAGAGTACAGTGCACACATTCTGGAAGCACAAAGTCTCAAAGCCGTTCTCAAACAAGAGGCAAAACATATTAGAAACACTTAGAGAAAAATGAAAAGGTGAGATGAAAGTAAAACCAACACAGAGCCACAAAATGGAGAAAGCAAATGTTTTCCTCCAATATTCCTTCAACATTCCACCAAAAAATTATGAAATACAATAAATGTCATTTGATTATGTTTCTTTACAAACTTGTGATCCTCCTGTCTCAGTCTCGCAAG
Organism: Graphiurus murinus; assembly: GCA_004027655.1. Classification (NCBI taxonomy): domain Eukaryota; kingdom Metazoa; phylum Chordata; class Mammalia; order Rodentia; family Gliridae; genus Graphiurus; species Graphiurus murinus. The sequence continues at coordinate 59,580 of PVLC010000292.1, forward strand.
TACTGGGATTACAGGCCCGTGGGCGTCAGTGTGTAGTTTGTTTTTCAAGTTGACAGTATTCTTTGACCTTTCATTAGGTCAGGGTCCCTTATATTATACTATACTCTTCAGAAAGGCATTGTGTCTCTTAAGAAGTGAGAATGGAAGGAAGTTCATTCACAAAGAGCTATTTGAAAACATATCGTAACAAATGAAACTTGTTTATCGTATGGCCACTTAAATATTTCATCTCTTCTTTACACATCTGAATAATTGTGTGCATTAACTCAGAACATGTTCTTACCTCCCATCCATAACTGGGGTCTTTCAGGTTCGACCTCTGCTCTCCCACGTATGGCCCAAACTTTTCACCGACTTCAATCTTCCTTTTGGTCCATATTCCTAGTCCCGCACCAGGCATATTTGACTCTCGAAGTTCAAACTCCGCAGGGATGGGGATGTCATCAGGGATGTAGATGGGAGCCTTGTATGGGGAGCCCTCCCTCGGAGTGAACGCCTCGCTGGATGAGGCTGGAGAGCATGGCTCTTGGATATTGAGAGAGGGCGTGCTGGCTACTCCACCGGCATCTGGCATTTCCTCCAAAGGTAGCTCAGGATAGTTATCATACACACACTCATTACCTGTGAAATCAAAATAAGAACATCATAAATCCTATTGATACAAAGACACAAAATTCCATGGGGGTTGACACTTTACTATGTTGTTCTTCCTCCAAAGTTAAAGAGGGAAGACCTTTTTTTTTTTTTTTTTTTTTTTTTGTGGTACTGGGGATTGAACTCTCTTTATTTTGAAACCGGGTCTCACTAAGTTGTAGAGTGCCTCACTAGGTAGCTGAGGCTGGCCACGAACCCGGATCCTCCGGTCTCAGCCTCCCAAATGCTGTGCTTACAAGCGTGTGTCACCACGCCCAGCTGGAAGACCATTATTAAGCTGTGCCTTCATTTAAAATCTCAACTATTTACAAGTATAGAAGGAGGCAGGGATGATGGCCTTTGTGATTTATCTGTGGCAAATCCATAAATCAAATGAACTAATCCTCAATTGTCGATACACAAATGGGCCAGCTCGATACAACCAGCCACTTAATTATTGGTCTACATAGAGACAGAAAATAAACATGTGTGTAACTACAACCCCCAAATCATCCCAAATTGAAAATGAACTGGATTATATAATTTATCATGTGTAAAAGGCTTAATTTTGTCTGGAAGCTCATTTATTGGGATATTAATTTATGTTTGTTCTTTCCCTATTTTTCCTTTCCCATTTCAAACATGTTGCCAAGCCCAGGGTATTTTCTTGCCTCAGTAACTTATGCTGGGCAGAAAGTCAAAGCAACTCAATGCTAGTGATTCCTCTGGACATTTGCAAAAGCTAAAACCATTAAAGAAATTACGTGGAATTTCTAAAGGTGAAAAGGAAAGGAATGGTGGTTTTAGGTGCAACAAAAAGAGAAAAAAATTTGGGGACTAAGACATGCTGGAGATTAGGAAGCCTCTCGTGGAGCAGTGCCCTGAGAGGTGGCAAGACCTCAGAGGGACAGCAGGGTAGAGTGACCAGGAATCTGGGCACCTTGCACAGAGGCTCCAAGGGTTTCAAAGAAGCACAGCCTCACAGCTGAAGTACATGGAGGAACTACTTTGTAGAAGTTCCACAGAGGGACCAGAAAGAATACCAGCTAAGCCTGCATTTCCCACCAGTTTAAGGGGATTTCAGTTGCCTTACATAAATACATGTTTCTTGTCCACTAGGATTATGGACTAAAAGACATGCTTGATTGGTTTTATTCATAGAACTTAAAGGGGAGAACTAAGAAAAATGGGTTAGCCAGGCATGATAGCACACACTTTAGTCCCAGTACTTGGGAGGCTGAGACAGGATGACTACAGGTTCCAGGCTAGCTTCAGCAACTTAGCAAGGCCTTCAATAACTTAATGAGACCCTGTTTCAAAATAAAAAATTAAAAGGGCTGGGGGTGTAGCACAGAGGTAGAATGCCCTGTACCAAGAAGAAGAAGGAGGAGGAGAAGGAGAAGGAGGAGGAGGAGAAAGGGAAGAAGAAGAAGGAGGAAGAGGAAGAGGAGGAGGAGGAGAAGAAGAAGAAGGAGAAGAAGAAGTAAAGTAAAAGAAAACTTGGTTAAAATTATAAGGAGACAGACTTCAATCAGGACTGTCCAAAGGTAAAGTATCATGGGTGTCTCCAATTAAATTCCAGGGGTTCCAATGTAGCAGATCACCACAAGTTAGGGATGATACAGAGGAATTTCAGCTTCAGGACTAGACTAGGTGTCCTTCGGGATCCTACCAACCCTTCAGTTCTATGAACCATTAGTTTTCCAAGATAGTTTGATGGGCTGAAGGGTAAAAGATATGATTTCTAGCCCAGATTCCTTCTCTGATTCATTATAGAAATAAAGTAGAATGCTCACTAACAATTGTTTATCAAGTACTGACTCTTGCCTCTTGCAGTTGTATCAAGTAGAAAGTGATATTATGTGTGAAAGTATCTTCTAATGAAGTGATGGCTTTTTATTATAACATTGAGATAATGTCATATAAATCAAGCATGTAACAGAAATCCTGGACCTAACCATACAGTAATGGTACATAAGTTCCCAACATACATGTTCATTAAGTTCAAGTTCAGTATGTCTAGAATCTTGAACATTATCATCTGCCCTCCAATCACCTCTCTTGACCAATTCCCTGTTTTCATTCAGAATACTGTCTTTCCTCTAATTATCAATGTGCATCTCTTCTTTATCTTCCAGTCTATTCAGTCACTAAACGCTGTATATTTCCTAAAAAATTTTGCCTTCCCCCATTTCTTTCAATCTACATTTTCACACTTGATTTTTCTAGTGGTTCTCTAAATGGGTCTCCAGAAAACCAGCCTCTGTCCACTCTCAGCATTCAGCATGCACAGTGCTGCTGGACTCATCTTTCTGACAAACCCATTTTCCTGTTCAACAGACTCTAATAACTCCCAGTCTGAAGGTAAAGGGTAAACTCTTTGATGGGGGAGGGGGGTCTCTCTCATTTTGAAACCATTCTGCCTTGCTGTCTGATTCTCAACATTCCTCCCCAGGAACTCCTAGCCACAATAAGCTGATCCCTGCCTGGTAAGGTCAGTGAGCATTTCTTCCTCAGTTCTTCCTCCCAGCTATCCTCTCTCTGCTCCTCTGCCCAAGCAATTTCTAGTCACCCTCTCAGGCCAAGTTCCAATTTGTCCGATCTCCATCCCATGTAACACCACAACCACTTTTTTCCTTGAATTCTTACATAATTTCAAACCTCAGATTGGCAATCAAGCTGTGTGTACTGCTGCTTAGGGTTTAATGTATGTGGTTGTCTTGCTCCTAATCACAAACTAGGTCTCTTGAAAGAGGTGTTGGAATTATCACATTCTTAGGAATGCTCCAAGTGACCTGCATATAGATGCTTAATGAGTACTTATTAAATAGATAATTAGCCTGACATGTAATTTTATTCAACTATTATACCAAATTAATATTTTTCTACTAAATATAGGAAACTATTTTGATCCTGAAAAGCACCTTTAAAGCATAGAAATAGAAAAGAGCAGACTAGAAACTTTTCTTCAAACCCAACATCAAAAGAAACTATTTTAATAATGCCCCAAAGAAATATTATCAGAGAAATACATTGCGGGTCCAAACACATTTGATAAAGTCCATCTAATTTTATCCTTCAGAGAGATTTTGCACTTCAACCTAATATTCAAAAGTTAACTGGCAGCCTTAGCACAGCTAAAAACCTATGAAAACATCTCTCTAAGCCAGCACAGTGGTATGTGCTGTAGTGCCAGCTACTTTGGAGACTGAGGCAGGAGAATCTCTTGACCCCAGAAGTTCGGGGACAACCTGAGTAACACAGTAAGACCTTGCCTCAAATAATAGGATTAAATTAATTGACTAAATAAAGTTTGAAAAAATAAAACCACTCTTGAATTGTAAGTACAACTACTGCAAATACAAAGTTGCATTATAAATCCTTAAAAGGACTTACTATTTGGACTTACTATTTTCTTGATTAGTTTACAAATATGTCCATCAAACTTTGTAGAAAATAAAAAGGCACTTCAATAAGTAGAATAATATTCTTCCAATGAGTATCTATTAAAAATCAGTAAACTTTCCCCTCTTACCTCAAAGAGCTAAGTCACTTATACTGTCAGTTATAGAAAAGTGATCTCAAACCTTAAAATAGTACAGAAACAAATGCATCTGTACCCTCCCACTAGCATAGCTGATTCTATGACATCTGTTACCTACAAACTCTTCCAGTACATAATCTAAATGAGTGCATTTAAATTTCAGTTTCAGAGGAGATAAGATATACCCAGACTGCACAGAATTTGAATTTAAAACCTGAATGCAATTCTGCTTGCAATGCAAAAACAAACAAGCAAAAAACCTAATTAAACCTATAGAACAGCTTATACAGGCCATACAAATCCAGGAGAAAGATCCACAATCCTATTCATCCATGTGCAGGCAATAAATGTCCATGCAAGCACAGGCAATTTGTTTTCAAGCCATTGTTAATCCAGTATCATCTGAATTAAATATAAAAAGGGCCGTAGTGACAAAAATGGAAATAGAAAACTGCCAAGCTTTACCTATCAAAATATGCAGCCATATTTCAGTGTAATCTAGCATTATGAAATTTTCAACAGCAAATGCAGTTTATCACACCACACTGAATATTTGCATATACCAAAATAAACTAATGCCTCCACATACATTACCCAAGAGCCATCCAAAAAGCTGCTAAAACATTTCATCTAAATGACAAACTACCTCAATTATCGTATCTCCATTAAATCTCTGTTATTGGGGAAAAATTGGTAGATCCTTTCCCTCAGCTATAACTATAGTTAATTAAAGCATTTCTCAGATATCACACTGACAGATTGGGCACAATTACAATAGGTAAGTATCAGGTAAGAAGTGCTATATACATCAGTGGCCCATAAAGATAAATAACCCTGTAACTTCTTAGAGCTGAGCTGCCTGCTACTGTAATTTGCTCTGTGCATCTTTTAGCCATGTATTAACTGTATGAGGATAGAAAAGGCAAGCTTATTGTTGGATCTGAGGTAAATGACTCAAGAACTGCTCTTGGAAACCAATCTCTTCAATTCAAATTTTAAGTGTTATAATATCCCTAGAGACCAAGCAAGAGCCCATACTTCCCTTAGATTTTATTTATTCCCATGACTCTTTGAATAACTCGCCCAGGCTTTCACTTAAGAAGAGTTTCATTTTGAAAACATCAGAATCTGCAGAGGGGAAATTGCAGAAATAATACCAATAATAACAACTTCTATAGCTGCATCTGTATTTTCTCATTCTGACACAACAACCCAGTAAGAACATGATGATGAGAAGAATAATTTTCCATTTTGTGCATGTGGAACCTGACACTTGTCGATGCTAAACAGAATATCCACATCAGCTGATACTAACCTGGTGTCCAAATTCAATCCTGTCTTTTATTCTTAAGCCATTTGTTTTTGTTTTGTTTTCTTTAGAGATTTGTTTCAAAGTTTGTTTCATCAAAATTATGGTCATATGATGTGAGTAATTTTTTAGTTTTTTTTATTTTGATAATATCATAAACATGTTCACATTGTCTTACTACTTTCTACATTTAATTGTTGCATAATATCCCACTATATGAACCCACAATAATTTTATAATGCTATAAACATCACTGAAATAAACATTGTTAGATATGAATATTTATACTCATTCATTTTCATTTCCTCAGGTTAAATTCCTATAAAACACACACACACACGTGCACACACACACATGCACACACACACACACACACACACACACCTAGTAAGTAATGACAGATTAATTTTCCAAAAGTATATACCAATTTCTACTACTACCAACCCTACTGGTATTTATTACTATGTCTTCTTTTTCATCTTTATCAATACAATAAGGAATATTAAGCAGCATCAATTATTGTTTTAATTCACATCTCAGTAATTACTGAGACTAAAAATTTTATGTCATTCATATGTCTTCTTTTATAAGTTGTTCATTGTTTTTGCCCATTTTTAATTAGACTTTAAGTCTGTCTTACTAATGGTAAATAAATTAGCCCTTTGATACAATTTTTATTGATTTTTGCAATAGATAATTTGCCATTTGCATTTTAATGGAATGTGAACAGAGTCCACTTTTCCTTTGTGAATTTTACATTTTTCTTAGAAAGTCTTGACCTCTTCTGAGAGGGGGTAAAAAAGATTCTCTTGTATTTTCCTTGAGTTTCATAGTTGCTTTTCTACCAACCTTGGATTACCAGTGATTTACTGCTGAGTGAAAAGCAGAGAAAAATGATTTCATTTATTTGAGCTCCTGTGAACGGCCGACTAGAAAAAAAAAAAAAAGCCATTTCACTCATAATTCTTTGGTTCTTATTTGCAAGACTGGCCTAAAACGCCTTCTCTTTTTGTGGGTTTTATATAACTCACCATTTGTTTCTTTTGGCCTCTTTGCTTAGCTTAAATGCAAATCTTCTGGGCAGATGCCATTCAAAATCCTGAGTTTCACTATTAATAGCATTTAGTATCCACAATAATGCTTATCACTCAGCATTATCATTAGCAATAGTAACATAAATAATTATCATTTCTACTCTTCACATTCATTCGTTGATGGAATAAACATCATCAGTAACTAAGTAATTTAATATTAATATTAAAAGCATATATATCTAGTTTATAAAACAAGACTGACTTCTGTAATCATTAAGCAAGAAGTCAGTTATACTCAGCTGTACACATGTGTGCATATAATATATCCATCCATGTACATCTGCAAAGTGTGTGTGTGTGTGTGTGTGTGTGTGTGTGTGTGTTGTTTAATAGCTCCCCAATCTTAAAAATAGGCTGAGACAGAAACATGATTTGAGATCTCAGGCAAACTGGTTGAGATCATAACTACATGAAACTAACTGCCAAGAGGAGCCCAACCAGGGAATTGAACAGATTAGGTAACTCAAAAATTTAGACATTTCCCCCCATTATGTTCCTCATTGCAGTTTTGTAATAAAAACATGAGCAAACTTCAAAGGAAGCTCTGTAGTAAAGGTTAATTGCTACTAAAGAAGAGGGTGGGCCTGAGCGCCAGTACTTTGTGCCCAACTCGCAAGCAGACAGGAAGGATTACACGTGGCTGAGAGCAGAGGATGTGTGCCCAGCTTTAGGAGGAGAGGAGGCTTGGCCAAACCTCAGGGCCCCACCAGGGATCTCCTGGTGGGACATGAGCACGAGAGAGCATGACCTTGAGTCCATGCCTGCTAAACAGTGGGCAGAGCAGGGAGGGGGAGACATTAGTTTCCTTCCAAAATTTAAACCGGACATGATCTTCTTCCCTCCTTAGGACAATTCCAGAGCGGTGACACAGGCATGTTTGTGAGAAAGCAGAGGACTTCAGGGCCAGCTCTTCTGCACTGGCGGCACAGCCAGTAAATGTGTGCTGGGCTTGGGGAAAAGGGCGGAGCCCAAGTAATGCCAGATGCACAGACAGAACAAAGAAGGGGCTATGAGCTGGCCAGCGAAATATTCTGTGAGAATGGCCCCAAGATAATGAAATTTAAGATCCCAAGGAAACGAAGAAAGGAAACTAGTAAAAGCAAGGAAAATGAATTTGCAGAAAAGTGACTTAAGCTATGAAGGGCTGTAGTAGTGATCCAGAGGCACACACTTGGAAAACAGAGCTATTTCACAGAATAGAAAACTACTCATGGACACGATCTTCAACATGCCTGCCTCTAGAGAGGGGTGAGGAAAAAATAGACTTTGGCGGAGTGGTTAGACCTGGACTCCATGTGTAGAATCCATGTCTCTAGAGAACATTATGTCTGTGAAATAATCTATCAACATAGTTGGCACATGGCATTATTTTTAATGGCTTTCTAAGCTTCCTTGCACTTGTAGTATTTGCTACTTCCTGGTACCATGCTATTCCGTCTCTTCCTTACAGAGATTTCCCCCCAAGTGTTTGATAAAAATACTTCATTTATGGGCTTTCAGAAAGACTCAAAATGGAAGACGGTAGCAAGGAGATGGCAAAAAATGCCATATAAATTGAAAATAAGAGACCAAATCAAGGAGCAAATATTTATTTTTCTCATAGTATTGTGACATAACTCTTGCTCGTCCTGTGGCTTTTAAATCTGGTTAAAAGTTTTTCCACTGTCCTCGGAATTTCACAGACATTTCACTAAACAAGTATGGTTTGGGAATTAAACTGGTAGCTCCTGAGCTATTATGAAATGGGCTTGGTTGCTTCCAAAGATTTCTCTTTGGAGATGGAATTAGGCTTTTTTTCAAATGATTATGGGGAAAAAATTTGCTAGAAAATTCATAGTTGAGGTACAAGTAAACCCTTCGGTGTCCAGTTACAGAACCTAAGAGAGCTAAAATAAAGACAGGAAAGTTCTGTGAGTACTATTCCAAGGGAAAACATGACCTGGTTAATGTTTGGCTCATTCTGTTGTTAGGGAGTTACAGTCAGCAATACCCACTGGAACTACCAGGTAAGAACAGACTTTCACATATCAGATAGTGTTTCTCGTACATCACAGCCATGTGCCTCAACTTTCTTTAGCAATGCAAATATTTAAGAGTCTTCTGTCAACCTCTGACCTGATGGCTTTTCCCATAAGCCTTTTATATCCCCAAAGAGATTTTCCTTCAGATTCATTTAGAATAAAGTAGAAATGTCCCATATTTACGTTGCAGCAGACTGGGTGGTTATTCCTCAGGCGGTCTGAAATGACCAGAGTACAGCCTTTCAGTATTTGAGTCATATCTACAGCAATTATTTGCCAGCGTATCTAAAAGAAGGCAGGCATTTCCTGTTGCACACAAATGGGACACTCTTATCTAAATTACTGTTTAAACAGGTATTTAAGAAAAGACTATCACAGGCAGGAATTTACTGATGACGGAACACATTAGTTTAGGGCTGGACACATTAGTTGAGGTCTAACCATTGTCAAGAAAGGAAGTGTATCAGCATCAGGAAGGTATAGAGAATATTTTACAACTCCCATATGGGTCAAGATGGAGAATCATAAACCATGCCATTTGCGCATGGAGAAGCAGGAGTGGCACAGGTCCTGGTAAGGAAGTCTGGGTTTGGCAATGTCACCAAACCCTGGCATAACCTTGAGAGGCAGAGTCTGAGAGTCATGGCTGTTGGGGGTCCCTGTGTCTCAGTTTATAAAATAAGCACATTGGACAAGTTCATCCCCAGGTCCATCCCACTCATACAATCCCAGGTATACCTAGTGAGAACCAAAGGATAGTCAGAGTTTGATGTGCCAAAACCTTATAAAACGTATTTCCTGGAAAGACACTTTCAGAATTGGTTGGTCTCTCTCAACATATAACCTAGGAGAGACGGTACTCTGGCTGCTTAATCTTGCCCCAACCAGTGAAACTGGAATTTATTCCCAGAAGAGGCTTATAAAACTGGGCTGTTATTCTCGCATTAAGTAGACTGCCCTCTGGTGAGGACTGTGGTTTATGTGTGGGCAGAATGTGTGGTTTACTACCTCTAATTTGTTTATGTTGTTGATGGTGGTTTCAGAAGAAGGCAGTACCCCTTCGTGTGCGAAAAAGTGACCTGATTTGCTTCCTTTGGAAAAAAAAGAAAGTGTTTAGAGGTGGGCAGAGACATGAGGGAGCATTAATGTGCCATGGCTAATGGAGGAGCCACTGGGATCCTACTGACCACAGCCCTGCTTCCTTAGTGCTCTGCCTGTGAAATGAGAGCCTGACTTGTTTATTATAATCACCTAAGTGTGGCTGAGTGGCTTTGGGCAGAGATCCTTCTTGCCTCCAAAGGAGAAACCAAAACTCGGGATCTACAGGCTGAAGGAAGGAGTGCATTCTTTAGCAAGGAAACCGAATTCTAATTCGCACTGGGTGAAATATTCAAAACTTCACCCCAAAGATGAAGACCCAAAACATAAAGAAAATTGAGATCCTCTTTGTACCATCTGGTAAACAAAGATGGCTGTGCAGGGGGACTGAATAAACAGTGTAAATGTAAATTCAGGTTCATTCACACTACAGACTTGACCCAGACCCTTCCCTACTGCTACAAAGCAGAGGAGTTTTCTTATAGCCAGCAATCCTACAGAAGGAAAAGAAAAGAATTCTGCGTGTCTGGCAGAAGAGGGAGTTGTAGCAGTGGCTTGCTGATAAAAAGGAATGTGGACAAGCAATTAAACACTGACCGAACCACACTCTTGATTTGATAAGAAGCAGAGAGTGCTCAAAAGAATGGAATTTTGTTAGAGTTTCACAATTAGCTTTTATGTGAAAATGAGCAATGGTCTTTGTTTTCACAAGGTTTGTTAACTAAAAGACAACAATGACTTCTGTCTTAAAGCAATTCTGTGGGAAATTTTTCTTGATTTGGTTAGTTTCAGTTTGGATTCTACCCCATCACAAATGCAGTATCCTCTGTGTGCAACAGGTTTTGATGTGGCCAAGGAGTGCAATTTGCTGCCTCATTCGAAGTTTCAAAGGCCCCCATAGTGAGTTTCCCAAGACCACATCATATTACGCGCAAAACCATTCAGAACCACGGGGAGGGGTGGATGGAGAGAATGTCACTAAAAAACATTTTTAAAGTTTTCTTAATTTGTGAAAACACTATATACACTTTCATGAAGTTGTTTTCAGAAAAATATAAACAGATGTGCTATGTGTGTGTGTGTGTGTGTGTGTGTGTGTGTGTGTGTATACCAATAGTACTTATGATTGGAAAGGGGATATTTTCAACATTGTTATTTAAGAGAATGATATAATATGACAACCTCATGGACTACCAAACTAAGTATGGTCTCTGGAAATTGTCATTATCAACACGTACAATAACTAGTAGCATTAGGTGGTCTGTACAGTATCCTTCATTCTAATTGAGTCACACAATCTAAGACACTTGATGGGCACCAGGCACTGTCTCCTAATGACAACTGACTTTTTAAAAAAGGCATTCAGGGCCTTCTATATAAATTACTACAGTTTGCAGCAAGAGAGGATTATAAATGCTTGCTGGCAAAAACTAAATTTATTTACAAACTGGGTCTAATTTATTTATGACTCCAGTACAATAGGCTTTTGTCGAAATATTTATGTTATCTGTACTTCTGCCTCACTAAACTCTACCACAATCATAAACACTGTTGAAAAATTATTTGCAGTTAGCAGGATTTAAACTACCCATTATATCACCAGCTAGTGCCAGTAAACTTTTGCACTGGTTGATAAAGTTTCCTCTGTGGAATAAATATACATTTGACTTTCAAAATCTTTGGTGGGCTCCATACTATGGAAAGTGAAGGATTAAACAGATGTTTTAGACATTACTGGTTTTATTGTGAATGCTTCAACTGCACATTCCAGTTTTGAGGATGGGCTATGAAGGTGCCCAGATTTAAGTCCTTTTCTAGCATTAAAAGGAGAATTCATTAATTAAGGTGTTGAGGTCATAGCCCTTGCCAAAGATGCTACTACTTGGACTTATTCATTCATCCATTCTGACTGGAACTTGGAAAAATGCTAAGGATAGAGGCAGATTTGAATAAGATAAAATATCTGCACAGGATATGCCAGTGCATACCTGTAATTCCAGTACTTAGGGAGGTGGAGACAGGAGGATCGCAGGTTCCAGGAGAGCCTCAGCAATGTAGCGAGACTCAACAACTTAGTAAGACTCTGTTTCAAAACAAAAATATAAGCCAGGTGTGGTGGTGAATGCTTGTAATCCCAGCATTTGGGAGGCTGAGACCGGAAGATCTAGGTTCACGGCCAGCCTCAGCTACCTAGTGAGGCACTCCGCAACTTAGTGAGACCCTGTTTACAAATAAAGAATAAAAAAATAGGGCTGGGGGTGTAGCTCAGAGGTAGAATGCCCCTGAGTGCAATCCCCAGTACCGCTGAAAATATATATATTTTTTTATTATATATGTATATATAATAAAATAAAATATGGCTGGGAGTGTAGCTTAAAGATAGAATGCCCTTGGGTTCAATCCCCAGTACCACACACAAAAAAAATTGCCTTCAAATAGTTTAGAGTAGTGAAGACAGCAATGGTAGCAGGTATATGGCAATGCAATAAAATGAGCCTAAAGTGAGATTAGGAAGAGGGTGAGTGTAAAAATATTTATGTATGAATAATTCTGTACTTGGCTATACCAATCCTATAGAGCCTCTAGCCTAGATTGACTACAATCATACACAGTTAGCCATGGTTCCACACCAACAGATTCAACCCACCATCGATGAAAAATATGCGGTGGGGAGGAGGAGATTTGTCTGTACTGAACATGTACACTTCTTCCTGTCATTATTCCCTAAACAATACTGTAGAATGACAACTATTTACATAGCATTTACATTGTAATTAGGTGTTATGAGCAACCTAGAGATATTAAAAGTGTATGGGAGGACATGGGTAGGTTATATACAAACACAAGGCCATTTTATATAAAACATGAGCATCTACAGATTTTGCTACCTTGGCGAGTCCCAGAGCCAATCTTCCACAGATATCGAGGGACAACTATATGCACTAAATTTGTGAAGAAGCCTCTTAATTAGTATAAGCCTTTTGATTGTTGCTGGAAATGCAGCTGTTTAGATTTATTTTGGAATATCACCAAGTTCTTCACAGTAATGTGAGGATCATCTAACCTTGCTGCTACTTCTAAATAACTCACAAAATGATGGAACCAACAGGTTCTCAAACAGAATGCCCACATTTCCTTTACAAAATAAGGCAAGAGAAAACTGTGTGGAGAAGTACATGGTTTCTGTGTCATAACTGATAAAAGCATGCTTCTACTTGGTCCACTTCACTGAAAACAGGTAAATAATTCTGCTGTCAATCAGATAGGATTGTTGTGGTATCAGTGAAACTCCCACTAATGGGATTCCCATCAATGTCCCACAGCACAACATCTGTTCCAGCTGGAATTGGAAGTTGCTCTGAACTGATCAAAGATGGTTCTGGTCAGTTCCATTGCTTCCTGGTGTCCCAGGCAACCCACCAAAGGATGGGTTTTTACCCAAGTAGTATCTACACATGCCTACAATAGCCAAAGAAACTTAACCAAAATCCAAAGTAGAAAAATAAATTGTGAGAGCTATATTTAGTGCACAGAAAAAAGATCATTTTAAGGATATGTTCTATTAAATCTTCTTTAACAAGCTGCTTATTTTTATAGCTTATCACTAAGCCAATTAAGGTAAAGAAAATCTCTGGCATCATATTGCTTAAGCTCAAGATCACTGAAATATCCATTTTTAATCCAGGCATGGTGGCGCACACCTGCATATCTAACACTCAGGAGGCTGAGGCAGGAAGGTAATTTGAACCCAGGAGTTTGGGGACAGCCTGGACAACATAGCAAGACCCAATCTCAGTGAAAAGGGAGGAAGGGAGGAAGGGAGGGAGGAAATGAAGGAAGGAAGGGAGAAAGGGGGAAAAGAAGGAGGAAGAAGAGAGGAAGGGAAGAGGGAGGGAGGAAAACTACTCATCTTTCACAGCATTACAGAATCTTTGAGCTAAAAAAGCCAGAAAATTGCCAATTTACTCATCTACACCTCTAAATTGCTTGCTGATTCAAATATGTTATAGATGAACCCATGCAAATCTAGGTGAACCATGACTGTTCAAGAGGAAAAAATAAAATTCCTATAATTCTATCAAAAGTATATGATGTTAAGAAAATACACTGGAGGTAGAAGAGATATCTAAAGTACATTGAATATTACATATAACTTAACAGGTTTGTACTGGTGTTGCTTTTGTTATTTGTGTTGCTGTTGTATTATATCTACTTTATTCAAATTTTTAATACTCATCACTACCATTAAATCTTAGCAACTATGATTCAACATAGATATATCATTATGTCACAAAATGCTAATTATTCAGTCAACAAGACTCCCATGCAAAGCTACATGGAGGGTCACAACGAAGAATAAGGTGAAATTGCTGAATTTAAAGGACTTATAATCTCATTTGTCATAAGACAAATGTCCAGGAAGAATTGACTTAGATAAGTCTGCATTGAATAGAGTCAGGTGAATGGAACAGAAAACAAAGACTGCAAAGTTGAACACTAAAAGTGAAGTTACTTTTTGTTAATAGAAAACTGAAGTGGAAGATGGCTGAAACTTCTATTTGTGATGAAAACAGATAATTGAGAGGATTGTGAAACAAAGGGTTATAGACTGTGGCAGAGCCTAGGAGAGGTAATGACTTTTAATTGGATTGAGTTTATCATATTTGTAGAAGTACAGCAGACACACTAGAAAGGATTAGAGTGATTTCCACTTTCTATTATTTGGCATAATGAGAAAACAGAGGGTGGTCCACATCCTTGGTGCATATTACAAGCCATAGGAGATGCTTAATATGTCAGGTTTTGGTGGCACTGAACTCTCCTATATAAACACATTTTGGGGAGGACATAGTTAAGTCAAAATAAGTCACCTGGAAAAAAAAAAGGTCACAGGTCATTAATTTGCATAGTACAAAGGATTTATGAATTTTTAAATTAATCCTCCTGGATCTCTACACCATTTCAAACAGTAGGGCATATACGCATTTTTCTTCAAAGTTTAGATAGCTTAAAGGGTCAAATTAAAATGCTTGGCTGAAGAAAAACCAGCTGAGCAGACTTTTGTTTGTTCTAGGTGTAAAAGAAGTGCATTAAAAATTCTTCCAAGAAACAGCATTATATACATTCAGATATACACACAAAACCAACAGAAAATAAAAACAGCAACAATAAAAGCTTGTATAAATATTTGATGAGGCACAAAAAGATCACACAACTGGCACACCCAAAATTCGAGTGGGCCCAGGTCAAAAGACCATTACAGCAAAAATCCACTAGTCTACAGCGTGCTGAGAGCAAAGAGCATGGATGCCTAATTCCCTGCAGAATTCTCAGGATCAAGCAAAATCTCTAGCTCCTGGTAATAACTCAGTGCAATTTTATTGACTCAAAAACAACAGTCAAAGCAAACAATTGCACTGGAAGTAGTGAGTGGTACCTCCTTTCCCTTCTCTGAACTAGGAAGTTCTAACCTGAGTGCTCAAAAGCCATGACACAAACTATGCCCTTAGGCTGTATAAGAATACAATAAAAATGTGCCCATTAAAGTGTGTGCGCACACACACACACACACACACTCCAGACACGCA
This sequence comes from Graphiurus murinus, assembly GCA_004027655.1. NCBI lineage: Eukaryota > Metazoa > Chordata > Mammalia > Rodentia > Gliridae > Graphiurus > Graphiurus murinus. The sequence continues at coordinate 74,867 of PVLC010000292.1, forward strand.
AGATGCAAACAGATGTACCCAACCAAATGTAATCAGTTCAGAGTTGCATCATGTTTTCCTCACATTACAATCTCTTCAAACATATTTGTTATAAGAGGAATAAAAATACATGAACCAAAAGTCCCATAACTGATATTTAGCCTTTCCTCAAGATTTCTAATGATTCCTCCAAGAAGGGAGAATAGTAAACCAATATCAAATATTGCTGATTACATTTGATTCTGCCAACATGTGCTGCAGTGCCTGCTGTGAGCCAGCTATTCTTTGTAGGAGGTGAAATGTAAGTATCATGAGAGAAGGGGTTCTACTTGCTTCACCTCTGCAATGCCAAGCATAGTGTCTGGTACATAGCAATGTAATAAATATGTGTTAAGTGAATGAACACATATAGCAAGAATACAAAGAGGAGCCCAGAGGAGCCCAGACTAGAGTAGCTATCATCAAACCAGGTAGTCCATCAAAATTTCATACTTTTAAAAATCAAATTTGGTGACATTTCTAGAACTAGCAATAAAGAAATCATATGGGGCAAAATATCACAAGAAATTCAAGCAATCTGTAAACAACAGACCCTATTTTAATGAGAAGATCACCCTAGGTTTATGCCCAACTAAGGGGTTATGTGTCCCCAGAAAAGTCCCCTAATTCCTTTGAACTTTAGTGTCTTTATCTATATCTGATGCTGTCCAATATAGTATCACGTGTGACAAGAGGACAATTGAAATGTGGCTGCTCCAAATTAAAAGATGGCAAAGGTTTAAAAAGATTTTAAAAACTAGATGCAAAGAAAATGTAAACTACCTTGTTGATAACTTTGTATATTGGTTACATATATAAAATGATGTAATTCTAGATATACTGGTCTAAATAAATATATTAATAAAATTAATATCACTTATTTTTTCCCTGCTCTAACATGACTACTAGAAAATTTTAAATTAATATACGCCTCCCACTTGTATTTCTATAGGACAACAATATTTTTTAAAAAATATGTCAGGCATGATGGCACATGCTTACAATCCTAGTACTTGGGAAGCTAAGACAGAAGAACCACAGGGTCGTGCCAGCCTCAGCAACTTAATGAGACCCTCAGTAATTTACTGAGACTCTGTTTCAAAATTTAAAAAAGTAAAAAGGGCTTGGGGTGTAGCCCAGAGATAGAATGCCCCTGGATTCAATCCCAGTTACAAAAAAAAAAAATCATCAAGTTGCAGTAAAAATTATAATGCTAACTTCCAGAAAGATGGTGACTGAGTAGCACATCTCAGTTACACTGACACTCAAAACTGAATTGCCATGAAGACAACATCTTGACAAGAGAAAAATAGCAGCAAAAAAATTGAACAAAGCAATGAAATATTGAAAGGTGGCAGAAACAAAGCCAGAAGACAGAACAGATGACAGCAAAGTACACAACATGCCTCCCCTGGAGAACAGCTGAGGCCACAGGATGGGGGCTGGGTGGCGGCTCCATCTTGCCTAACCGCATAGGCACTGCAGCCTCCAGAGACCCCCAGCAAAGAAGCCAACAACTTCCACAGAAAAGTAGTGAGAAACACAACAAAAAAAAACAAAAGTTGAAAAGCGGTAGAACTAGAACTAGAAAAAAGAGTAGAGGACTATATAAGCTTTCCACACCTCCCACCTGGGGAACAGAGCATGATGGTGCTGGAACCACCTTAGCCAGGCAGCACTGAAGCTGGCAGCTGCTGACACCACGGCTTCCAGAGAACTCCAGGAAGAAACTGGATTTTCCTGAGGCCAGTGACTACAGACCATCAGTGAAAGTGGTCAGAATTTCACTGGATCCAGATACCGGGGCTACAGCTGAACCCATCTCTTCCTGCAGCAGTCCAGAACAGTGAACAGCATTGGACTGTAAGTTAACCAGCCCTTCCAGTGGGAAATGGCTGTGCCTGAACACAGGGTTTTGCATGGCAAGGAAATAGACTTGTGGGGGCCTGAGACTCTGCAAATAACCCCTGCAGAGGTGGGGGTGGTAACTACTATTGGACACAGCAGAAACATGACTTAGTAGATAGTCCTTAGAGGAAGGTGGGAGGGAACTGCAGTTAGCAGTTTGAGGAGCCCTTGTAGGGTCCCTAGGGATTGCCATGGGACATCATTCCCTGGTGTCTGGGGAAAATAGTTCAGCCTTCCAAGTTGCAGGCTCCGAAAGCAGTGAACTTGCACCTAGCTGGGTGCTACAAGCACCAGCACAAGCACTGGAGGCCAGCAAGGGCCCCTGGCAGTGTGGCACCACAGGACAAGGGTGGTGTCCCTGGGGATTAAGGAGGAACAGAGCCACCCAAGCCCCGGCCTGGAACTGTGGAATCTCTCTTTGCCAGACCTTGGGCCTAGGGCAGAGAGCAACAGCAGCACCATCTGAACCAGACCACGCCAAGAGGCCCAGGGCTCTGCAGGGTATCACTTGACCCCAGCCACAAGCTGGGAATTCAATACTCTCTCTGCCAGCAGAGTTTGTACCTGACATACATGTATGCTAGTGACTGAAAGTATCTCACGTGACTGTAACAAGCAGATCTGGAATGGTGTCCCAGGAGCCATCAAAGCTCAGCAAGCTGGGCCATAAATTTGGAACATAGCAATTGCTGGCTTTGCTGAGACTAAGCCCACAGGTCACAGAGGCCAGAGGTTAGCACTTTGCAGCATTACAGGCTCATAATCAGCAAGCAGCAGTGGTCTCTGGGATGCATTAAGTCCCAACCAGCAGGCTGCAGGCTCTGAATAGAACGTTATAATCTCGAGCTCTGAGGAGTTTGGGCCAGGAGAACACAGTGGCCTTCAGCCAATCAGAGACTCCTTTTGCTTGCACTAAGAACTATATCTAGTTAAAGAGGCTCTGGGGTACAAACTCATAACTTTGAGTGTCTGAATCACGTTGGTAGAGGTGAAGATATGCCCCCAGCATAGACCTTATTATAAAAGAATAACAGATAAACACAGGACTCACACACAAAGAGCAAAAAGATGCCAAGACAACAGAAACACAAACCCAAAAACTCTGAAAATATGAGAACAAGGAATAATGAGGAAATAATAAACTTCCACAACTCAACAACAATGGAGATCACAAATACTGATCTGCAGAAAATGCAAGAAGGAGAATTCTGAATTTTGATCTTCAGTATAATGAAAGGCATCAAAAAGAGTGTACAGGAAATGAAGGAGGAAATTGAGGCTTTAAGAAAGAACCAGAAAGAGCCTCTGAATGAAATGAAGGAGTTGAATAAATAAATTGAAGACAGCAATAGAAACAAACTTTGGAAGGCTAGACCACATGGAAAACAGTGTATCACTCTTGGAAGACAGTTCATTCAAAACAAAAGTACAGTTAACTGTATACAGAAAACATTACAACAACACAACCTAAACATCGAACAAATATGGGACAATATAAAACATCCAAACTTACAGATAAAAGGCATTGAAGAAAGTCTAGAAGCACAGACCAAGGGTATCAGAAACCTCTTCAGAGAAATAATTTCAGAGAATTTTCCAAACATAGAAAAAGATTTGGACATCCACATGCAGAAGACATACAGAACACCATTAAGATAAGATCAAAGAAGGACCTACCCATGCCATGTAATAATCAAAATGACTAACACAGAGGCCAAGGAAAGAATCTTAAAAGCAGCAAGAAAAAAAGAACAGGTGACATTCAGGGGCAAAACAATAAAAATAACTCCAGACTTCACAACCCAAGTCATGAATGCCAGGAGGGACTGGTATGAAGTACTCCAGACCCTGGAAGAAGACAACTTTCAACCAAGACTGATATATCCAGCAAAGATATCATTCAAAATTGATGGAGCAATAAAAATGTTCCAAGATAAGCAGAATCTTAAAAAATTCATGACTACCAAGCCAACACTAGAGAAATACCTAAACAAATCATAAAGAGGAAAAAAGAAGCAAATTCCAGAACCAGAGAAGAGGTGAACTCCACCAGGTGGGCAACTAAGCAAAGGAGAAATAATACTATATCAAACAGAACATAGAACACAAAATGACAAGAAACAAAAATCATATTTCAGTAATAACACTGAACGTCAAAGGTCTTAATTCTCCAATTAAAAGACATAGACTGGCAACATGGATTAAAAAAACATAATCCAACTATATGCTTCTTGTAAGAAACTCACCTTACAGCCAAAGATGTCCATATACTAAAGGTGAAAGGATGGAAAAAGATATGCCATGCAAATGGAGACTAACAACAGGCATGGGTTGCAATGCTCATCTATGACAAAATAGACTAAGCTAAAACACATCAGAAGAGAAAAAGTGGGGCATTCACTTCTTATTAATAAAAGGAACAGTCCAGCAAGAAGATATAATGATAGTAAACATTTATGCCCCAAATATGGGTGTACCCACATTTGTAAAACAAACTATTTGGGACATCAGATCTCAAATAGACTCAAATACAATAATATTGGAAGACTTCAACACACCACTCATGCCACTAGATCAATCTTCCAGACAAAACATGAGTAAAGACTCTTCAGACCTAAAGAATACCATAAACCAAATGGACCTAATAGATATATACAGACTATTTCAACCAGCAACAGCTGAATACACATTCTTCTCAGCTGCCCAAGGAACATTCTCCAAAGCAGACCACATCTTGGGCCACAAAGAAAGCACCAGCAAAGTCAAAAGTTGTAATATAATTTCCTGCATCTATTCAGATCATGACAGAATGAAAATAGAAATCAACAACAGGAAGACCAAAAGAAATTACATAAATTCATGGAGACTGAATGATACACTTTTGAATGAGGAATGGATCAGAAGAGAAGTAAAAAGGGGGAGAAGTAAAAAATTCCTGGAATTAAATGAAAATAGAGACATGACATACAAAAATCTATGGGATATTTTGAAGGCAGTGTTAAAAGGAAAATTGAGTGCCTACATAAGGAAAACAGAATATCACCAAATAACTACCTAATAACACACCTCAAGGACATGGAAAAACAGGGACAGTCCAACCCCAAAGCCAGCAGAAGGCTAGAAATAATTAAAATCAGAGAAGAAATAAATGAAATAGAGAATAAAAAAAAATACATAGGATCAACAAATCAAAAACCTGGTTCTTTGAAAAGATTAACAAGATTGACAAACCCCTAGCCAACCTAATCAAAAGGAAGAGAGATCAATCCAAATTATTAAATTCAGAAATTAAAAAGGAGATATCACAACAGACAGTGGGGAAATTCAGAGAATCATCAGAAACTATTTTGAAAATCTATATTCCAATAAAGTGGAAAACATGGAAGAAATTGACAGATTTCTAGCTGGGCATGGTGGCACACACTTGTATTCCCAGCATTTGGGAGGCTGAGACCGGAGGATCCAGGTTCACAGCCAGCCTCAGCTACCTAGTGAGGCACTCCGAAACTTAGTGAGACCCTGTTTCTAAATAAAGAGTAAAAAATAGGGCTGGGGGTGTAGCTCGGAGGTAGAATGCCCCTGAGTTCAATCCGCAGTACTGAAAAAAAAAAAAAAATTGACAGCTTTCTAAACACATACAACCTACCTAAATTGAACCAAGAGGATATAGAAAACCTAAACCAACCAATAGCAAGCAAAGAAATAGAAAGAGCAATAAAAATTCTTCCATAAAAAAAAGCCCAGCACCAGATGAATTTCCAGCTGAATTCTACAAAACGTTTACAGAAGAACTAGTTCCAATACTTCCCAAATTATCCCATGAAATTAAAAGAGATGGAATTCTTCCAAACTCCTTCTATGAGGCCAGTATCACTTCAATACCAAAACCAAATAAAGACAACTCAAGAAAAAAAAAACATTATAGACCAATAAACATAGATGCAAAAATTCTAAACAAAATGCTAGCCATGTACATTCAGAACCACATCACGAAAATTGTACATCATGACCAAGTTGGTTTCATCCCAGGAAAGCAAGGCTGATTCAACATATGAAAATGTTATTCATGTTATTCACTACATAAATAGAACTAAGAACAAAAATCACATAGTCATATGAATAGATGCTGAGAAAGCATTTGACAAAATCAAACACCCATTCATGCAAAAATCATTGAAGAAAATCAGAATAGAAGGAACATATCTCAGCATCATTAAGGCAATATACAATAAACACAAAGCCAACATCACATTTAATGGGGAAACACTGCTGGAATTCCCTTTAAAATTAGGAACAAAACAAGAATGCCCACTATCACCACTCCTTTCAATATAGTCCTTGAAACTCTTGCCAGAGCAATAAGACAAGAGAAAATATCAAAGGAATTCAAGTAGGAAAAGAAATTAAAATTATCTTTATTTGCAGATGACATGATCTTATACCTAGAAGACCCAAAACATTCAACCAAAAGACTACTAGAACTGATAACAAATTCAGCAAAGTAGCAGGATACAAAATCAACCTAAAAAATCAGTAGCCTTTCTATATGCTAACCATGAATCCATAGAGAAATAAATACAGAAAACAATTCCATTCACAATAACCTCAAAACCAATAAAATACCTAAGAATAAATGTAAATAAAGACGATAAAGACCTCTACAATGAAAATTATAAAACACTAAAGAAAGAAATTGAAAAAGATCTTGGAAGATGGAAAGATCTCCCTTGCTCTTGGATAGGCAGAATAAATATCATCAAAATGGCCGTTCTACCAAAAGTGATCTACAGAATCAATGAAATCCCTGTCAAAATACCAATGTCATTCTTCATAGACCTAGAAAAATCAGTCATAAATTTCATATGGAGAAACAAAAGACCCAGAATTGCCAAAGCAATTCTCAGCAGTACTTCCATGCAGGAAGTATCACAATTCCTGGCTTCAAGTTATACTATAGAGCTATAGTAATTAAAACAGCATGGTATCACCACAAAAGAAGGCACATAGACCAATGAAACAGAATAGAAGATACAGAAAGAAATCCACACACTTATAGTCAATTGATCTTCGACAAAGGGGCCAAACACATACGCTGGAGAAAAGACAGCATTTTCAACAAATGGTGTTGGGAAAGCTGGTTATCCATTTGTAGAAAAAATGTAACTAAATCCATACCTCTCACCCTGCACAGGAGTCAATTTGAGGTGGATCAAAGACTTGGAAGTTAGACCAGAAATGGTGAAGCTACTAGAGAAGGGCATAAGTTCAACACTGCAACATATAAGCACAGGTAGACACTTCCTCCGCAAGACCCCCAAAGCTCCGGAACTTAAAACAAGAATTAATAAGTGGGATGGAGTTAAACTAAGAAGTTTCTGCAAATCAAAAGAAACCATTAAGACTCCAAAAAGAAAGCCTACAGAATGAGAGAAGATCTTTATCACCTATCCCTTTGACAGAGGATTAATATCTAGAACATAAAAAGAACTTAAAAGACTTTACAGTAGAAAAACAAATAACCCAATCAAGAAATGGGCAACTGAATTGAATAGATATTTCACAAAAGAAGAGATACAAATGACCAATAGATATACGAAAAAATGTTCAACATCATTAGCAATTAGGGAGATGCAAATAAAAACTACACTGAGATTCCATCTAACCCTAATCAGAATGTCAATCATCAAGAAGTCAAATAACAATAAATGTTGGTGAGGATGTGGGAAAATAGGAACTTTTCTATGCTGTTGGTGGGATTGCAGATTAGTTCAGCCACTATGGAGATCAGTGTGGAGATTCCTTAGAAAACTAGAACTGGATCCGTCATATGATCCAGCTATACTTCTCCTGGGTAACTTTCCAAAGAGGTTGAAACCAGAGAACTACAGTAATATACGCATACCCATGTTCATAGCAGCACAATTCACAATAGCCAAATTATGGGACCAACCCAGGTATCCATCAACAGATGAATGCATTACAAAACTATGGTAAACTTGGCAATAAAGAAGAATAAAATAATCTCATTTGCAAGAAAATGGAAGGACCTAGAGAACATTATGTTAAGTGAGATTAGCCAGTCACAGAAAGTGAAGGGACATATGTTTTCTTTAATATGCACAAACTAGGGAGTAACTGGTATACCAGAGGGACTCAAGATAATGGAGGAGAAACCTCAGTGGAGCCAGGAAAGTGGTCTAAGGGAAGGAGAGAGGGAAGACTGAGGTTCATTATTGGAAATACTAACATCGACTATGTGTACATATGTGAAAATCCCAATGTCAGTCTCAGTACTCTATAAGGGGGCTGTATGCATGTATGTCAATGTCAACATGTATACATTATGATGTGAGATGATAATGCACCAATAAAAGTACATAAAAAAGAATTATACTGCCTCATCTGATCATCTTTAATAAACTTTAAAGGAAAATACAAATGCCAGAATGGTCATTCTCAACATTACCATGGAAGGTTCTCATGTCTCTAGGTCTTAAGTGACAGATCTTAAAGGACATTGGATTTCAGGTCTACCTGCACTCAGATAACAAAAAATGATGAAATAGTTCATGGACAGTTCATTCTCTATCAATAAATCTCTTCATCCACACTTATGGAAACAAAATATAAAGAGAGATCAATATAGTCATTGACATGGTGCAAAAAGATGAGCTAATTCCACATCACTACCTTGCTAGTGTCTGTGAGAATGCAAGAAACAGTCTGGACTAAATATGGCTGGAGGAAAGGCTTAGGCAATTGAAAATCTCATTATTGGCCAATATTTGATGATGGGCAATGAAAACTTATTCCATGATTTCAGCCCAAAGTGCAGAGGAGAAAAAAAAAGCCACAGATTAACTGACCCCTATCTCTTGAGTAAAGCAGTACAGTTCCTCCCACAAACATCCCATTCCATCACTTCAAAAAGAACATGTGCTTTGAAACACCTGACAGATAAAAGAGCCTGAAGAACTTTCATTGCTACGTAGCTCTTCCATTGCTATGTTGCAGTTGGTCAACTTCCAAAAGTGTTTTCCAGGTCTGTGCTGATGGATGAATGTGGACACAGATACTTCCAGGTTGTACATATGTTACACAGCCATGAAAACATTCCCAAGAGTTTTAAGAAGTTCAGTGGGTACAGAGATAGGAAAACTCCACCCACTATTATCTCAAAGGTCTATTATGCAAAAACAAAGAATAACCAAGGTTCCTTTGGGGATTAAAAAAAATTGTCATTCACAGTTCATTCCGTACTCTTACTAGGTCATGCCTCTAGACATTTTCTGAATATTAATTGATGTATTTACTGCAATGTAAGGCAGTTGCTAACCTAACATTCCAGCCTTTGTTCTAAGCCTCATATCATTTTCTTCCAGGCTGTTGATTTTGGAGTGGCTGCGTAATCCTAGTGAACTGCTAGCAAAGAGTAATCAATCAACACTTTGAAAGCTTCTGGTTCATCCCAATACCTGGGAGCTGCTTTGATAAATAGTATTCTTGGGACTGTGTGAAATTTACATTGTGGGAGTAGTTAAATACATGTGGAGACATGGCAGGCTATTGTCCTTATCTTTTTATTTATATTTAAACAAAAATCTTTTGTTCACAATAAATCCTCACTTGCCCCCAGATTATTCTGTCCCAAACTAAAGTCACGAAGCTCTATGTACACTAACATCAATGCTTTCTCAATGGTTGTAAGATTGTCACGCATTTATGTACATTTTGGGGTAGATAAATAGTAATAAAGATAGAAAATTTTCATATATTTCATTTTAAAAGTCTGCATAAAGTTATCAAAGAACACATCACACCATTGCATTCGTTAATGAACATATGCTGCTAAAGGTCTACCATTCTCCTGAAAAGGCTTTCTTCTGGGCTAGTAAGACTGGCACTCATTTTTAGAAATATATCAGAGTGTTTCAGTTCTTTTTCAAAAATTGGCTACAGTTTTCTGAAGACCTCACAGAGTTCTTTTATGAATGTTCCCAGTTATGAATGTTCTTGGTTTTCCCATTTATGCTTTATCCATTCTGTGATTTAGCCACAAGAATCTATTCCATGTCCATGAGCATCCTGCAGAATTTAAGTTCTGTATTATCTTCCTTGTCAGCCTGTAATCTAGAAGGTTGTTCCCACATTCTCCATTCCACTGGTGTCTAGTAAGGACCTCTATTGCTTTGAGAGCTGGAGATCGAGCAGTGACCAAGTACAACAGTGTCTCTGCTTTCATGAAACTTACCATATGGTGAGTAGAAGAAGAAAGTAAACCAGCTTATAGAGAATCTGAGGTAGTCTTAGGTGCTCAGAAGAAAATTAAACAGGGTGAAATGTGGGGTGGATGACTCCTTTAGATAGCGGAGGTCTTACAGAAGAGGCAACATTGGAACCCTTTCAGACCCAGCTTAGATGCCTGCTCTTCTGCTGAGGGTTCCCACTCCACATTCACCACCTCCCCGGCCACAGTGAGCTGTTTCCTTTCAAATCACAGCCTACAAATGGTGCCTCAAAGCACATCTTTCTATCATTTGGCCTGGTGCTATTACAATTAGTTGTTTTCCTATCTCTTCATTTTGGATTTTCAGCTATTTGAGGGCAAGTTCTGTGCCTCACCTTCATAGTCTCTCTAGAGATGTTAATATAATAGAAATTCAAATTCAGGTTGAGCCAATTTGCCATGTGTGGTGGTGCACACCTGGAATCTCAGTTCTTCGCAGGCTAAAACAAGAGGATCATAGGTTCGAAGCCAGCTTCAGCAACTCAGTGAAGCTCTCAGAAACTTAGCAAGACCCTGTTTCCAAATAAGAAATAAAATCAGTCTGGGTGTGTATCTTGGAGGTAAAATGCCCCTGGGTTCACTCTCCTGTATCTCACACACACACACACACACACACACACACACACACACACACACACACAAATTGAACCAACTTTTAAAAATTCTACTTAAGAGGCATTTCATTTTTGAAAGCCTTACTCTGTACCTCATCTAGCTCTGAATCATAAACAGATTTCAAAGGAATCTATTATCCACAAACGTCATGGCTAACATTGGAAGAGGTATTTTTTAGATTTCTAGACTGTCAACCATTCAGGAAAATGTGCCCAAGTAAGTAACACATGCCAAGTGCTCTTCTGAGAGGGGCAGAAGTTTAGAAAGTGACCTTTCCCCTGAAGCCACAGATAATTATCCTTTGGTCCCCCCAAAAGGGAATTTGCCAGCTTTCCATTTGAAAATATTCCCCCAAATTGAAGATTCCCCATTTGAAAAAAAATAAGAAAGAGAATTTTGGTTAATAAATCATAGTATTGCCTAGCATGGTCGTAGATGCCTGTAATTCTACTACTTGGGAGGTTGAGACAGAAGGATCACAAGTTTGAGACCAGCCTCAGCAACTTAGAGAGATCCTGTTTCAAAATAGAAAATAAAAAGGGCTGGGGTGTAGTTCAGAGGTAGAAAGTCCTTGTGTCCAATCCCCAGTACAAACAAACAAACAAACAAACGTACCAGAGTATTGTGCTGACCCTTGAACAAAATGAGCTAGATTTCACAAGTCAGTAAGAGTAAGCAAAGTCTAAAAATCCCACCATAAAGTTTTGTTTTTCATCTTTGTGTATTTTTTTTATAAAACATTTTATTCAGCGGGGCATGGTGGTACATGCTTGTAATCTCAGTACTTGGGAAGCTGAGACAGGAAGATCTCAGGTTCGAGGACAGCCTCAGCAAGTAGCAAGACTCATCAACCTAGCAAGACCCTGTTTCAAAAATAAAAATAAAATAGGGCTGGGGGCATAGTTCAAAGGTAGAATGCTCCCTGGGTTCAATCCTCAGCACCACAAAAAATAAGACAAAATAAAATAAACATTTTATTTGTTTTGTCCAGATTTAAATATTGTGCTCAAGAGAGTTCTCATTCTTTAAGTGATGTTTATAGTAATAAAATAAGCAAATTGTTCAAACAGAAGAATAAAATGTCTTTTTCTAAAGGGCCCAAATTTCTTACTTAGTTGGGATCTGATTCTAAAATATCAATTTAATAAAAGAACTTCCAAGCCCCTCCCCCCAAAAGGAATGCTTCCAAGTTTAAATCAAGGTAGGATAAATGCTCTATATTCTACTTCAAATACAGAGAACAAAGTAGGTATTTTCCCTGCTGGTATAATTTGACATCCATTTTAATGATGCTTACTTTATTGCTTGTCAGAAAAGTGAAATGGCCTGTCGATTTTATGGAGTCTCTCCTACCTTTTGGATGGTTATATTACATTTTGAAATAAGTTTCTAGCCCCCCTCCCCCTCTTTTTTTTTTTTTTAGCATAAATGGTGCATGTGTGGGTTTGGTACTTGGCTGCCAGTGGAATGAAGTCATATTTTCAGGAGTCCGAGAGAATAGATCAAAATCACGCCAACACTTTCATGGATGGATGGGTGCTGCTAAATGGGTGTTTACCTAGAAAAGTCACCATCTGGCGTGCAGCATAGTGAATGTTCCTAAGCAGCTAACTCGTGTATACTAAACAAGTTTGGCTTGGCTGCCGTGAGAGCTGCCCTATGGAAATTCTCAACATACATTTGTTTGATTGAGCCGTCATTCCCAGTTGATCTGCTGATGATCTGTGTCACTTTGTTTAAATGTCCTGGTGTGGTTTTTTATATATATACAGTGAGAAGCCAGTGTGTTTCTGTGATGGATTAAATAGAGGTGAAATTTGAGAGTGACTCCTGTTTTTGATTCCTGTGTTCTCAGACAGGTAGGTCTGGAATGATCAAGAATGTCACATTCGAACACGGGGGTAAATACAGAGCCCTTTTGATTTAAAACACATTACCACAAAGATATATTTGCTACTGTGTTCTCCTGGTACAAGAAGCCATGTAGGATTCCCCATCTAAACAAACACCATATGGGTTAATTTTCAGCATCCCTTTCAAATGTCCCAAATCAGAGGACACAAAATTCACTGCTGGGAAACCCAGTGTGCAGAAGCAAGCAAGGGCCCATTGCCGGGGTGTAGATTCAGAAATCAAATGCAAGGTCAGGCTAGAACCGAAGCTCCTGATCTCAAATATCCAAGTAATGGTCCAGATGGAAACCCAACACCACAGGGCCATAGCATGTCTGAGCCACTAATCAAGCAACTGCCTGTTTGCTTCGTGGTTAAAGCACTTCCTGCAGCTAATCTTCCTAGATAGGCTCTCAGCTTTAATAACCTATGGGGTCTGCTGCTAAGTGCTGGGATCTGGGCACCATCAGCGCTGATGTCTCCACTCTGCCAAAGCCCAGACGCCACGTGACTCACACTCCCTTCCCCCACCCCCGGCTGCATGGACTTGGTAGACCAGGGCCTGCCTTGAGCTGGGTCTCCTTACCCCCCAAAATATATCCCTGACCAATATGTATCAGACTTGAAATGCTCCCCAATTTAACTCCATTCCTTTGGAATAAGACAAAACCACATCAAAGAGTTTTGACCATTAACTGTCCATCCCTTTTGATATGCAATTGAAAATCTATGGGCTACACAGACATTGAACTCCAGAAGTCAGTGAATGGCCCCACTCCTGGCCTCAAAGATCAACATTCCAATGGAGAAGGAAGAAGATGTGCAAATACTTTACAGTGCCTACAACCAACGAACTCTGTACAAGATGTAAAGGAGAGAGGAATTCTGTCTGGTGGTGAGAAAGGTTAGGAAAATCCAACCAAAGGTAGTAATACCTAAGCAGGGCTGAATAAGCTGAAAAATAAAGATGATCCCAAAGAAGTTTTCCAGGGAAAAGGGAAAGAAAGAAGAAAGGATGTATTTAAAGGTATGAAAGTGTAAAATAGCTTAGCAGGTGCATGAGAATAAGCATTTCTCAGTATAGCTTGATTTATAAAGTGGGGGAGAAAATTGAAAGATACATGAAAGAGGAATGAGAAGACAAGTAATCAAAGGCCTCCCTGCTCTACTCTGGAGCTCAGGCTTTCTTCTATTATGAGTAGAGTTCCAAGGAAGGGTCTCATAAAGGAAAATGGAAAGATCAGAACCGTGTTTTAAGATGATCACTCTCATTCAAAGAAGAGGAGCAATTTAAGAAGGATGAACCAGTCAGAGGTGACTGCAATAGTTCATCAGAGAGATCATGAAGGCTTAAAAAATAATGGCCGTGACAATGGAAGATGAAGAATAAGACAGAAATTTAGGAAGTAGAATTTGGTGAGGGAATAGAGATAAAATAAACTTCATTGATTAAGGACTTCTTAACAAGCCTCATTCCTTCAGCTGAGTAACTGCTTTTCAGTGTTGACTACTTTATGTTCCTGCACTTTAAATTATTCAATGCGGCTTGGCTTTCCTGGCTCAGGGCCCTTTTTCACAAAGTGCTCCTAAGACCATACCCCCTTTTTTGTTCCACACTAATTGAAGAGGGATCTTTAGGGAAAGGCTCCAAAAATCACTCCTCTCAATAGTTTTAATAGGAATTTATCAAGATAAATTCAACATGCATGTAACTTTGTTCCAAACTTTAAGAGAAACAAATTTTAATGCCAATAAGTGCACTTTATTAAGATAATTTAAAATATTCATTGAGAATACAGGAACTCTTGCAAAATCAACACTCTCCATACACTGCTCTTCCTTTTCATCCTGCTTCCAGGACTCCAAATCTCCAGAGCACATAGGGGTGGCTCCTTGGTCCATGCCTACCCTAGCCCAAGAGCCTCCTTCCCAAAATTTATCTACTTGATATTATTTATTTATGTATTGAGGGAGAGAGAAAAAGAAAAACAGGGAGGGGTGAGAGTTGGGTTGTATTTATTATTTTTCATCATTATTTATGATTATTTTAATTTGGGTCCAACATCCCAGGAGTCTCATTGTAATGGGTGCAATAGATACCAATAAAAATAGCTCCATGGAGAATACATATGCACTTTTTTGAACTTCCCTTTTTTATAGGTCATATTTTCTCATATGCACATAAAGCAAATCCTGTCAAATTTCAATATATTTTTAGACATTTTTCTTTGGATTTTCATTTTTAAGAAATATAAAAGAAAGAAGATGAACTATAAGACACTTATTTATTTTATGGGCTTATTTATACCATCCAAAAAAGAATGGTATAAATCCCTTTTAGGGAAGAAATGTGTTTACTATTTGATAGCCATCAATAGTAAATAAAATAAAATAAAACATAATAAAATAAAAATAAGATAGCAAGGGCTCTATATTAATTTATATAAGCCTGAGTGATCAAAACACTAATCAAATAAAAGTCTCTTTTTTATTTTGGCTTCTGAAATCTAGTATCCTCTGAAATAGAAGAGTAAATTTTAAGTCCATTATCTTAGCTGATCAACATCATAAATTTTGGATTCACAAGTTTGTTATAATGTGTACATACACTTAGAGTTTACTCTGTCCCTAGTTTCCAGAGAAAAACAAACATGGAAGATGGGTAAAAATTTACATATTTGGCTGCCAAATTTCTTTGTCTGGGAACTGAGAGTTCCCAGGGAATCAGTGATTCTTGAGCAGGCCAGTCTTACACAAGACTATGTCAGGCTGGCTCTGAGGGCATTCTGTAAGAAATGCTTTTCTATAGAACTACACCCTATTCTCCTAATTCGAGAATTTTGAAACTTTAAAAAAAATAAAAATAGCCAAGAATCTATGTATATTCGCAAAGCTATCAAAACCAATTTCAATGGTAGGAACGGAGAGGGGGAGGGAACAGGGTGGGATTTGGAGGGAATACACCAGGTGCTCTGTGCATGTGCGTTTCTATCACACTATACCTGAATATGATGTATGGCTATAATGCACCAATAAAAGTATATTTAAAAAAAAACAAAAAGGCCAAAGTTTCAAAATCTTAATAAAATACATCCACTTTCAAAGCTAAAAAACAAAAAATAACCCAGAACCACATTTCTTTCTAGGTAAAAAAAGAAAAAAAAAAAAAAGAAGTTTGTAAAAATGTTACTGAGTATACAGGGAATGTGTAATGAGGATTTTATCCATTGCCTCCATGCAAAACAAATACACACGTAGACAGAGAGAGACCCAAGCAACACCACACAAGGCTTGCCTTACTGAAATGATAAAGACCATTTCGCAATGGAAGTGCAGACAAAAGGAAGAACAAACAGCAAACCAGCAAACAATCCAGAAAGCTAAAATAATTAATTAGTATATTATATATATATATATATATATGTAGGTCTGTCTATTAAGGTCTACCAATAAACAAAACAAGCTGAAATTAAATTAGCAATAAATTTCAAGCGCGCCCAGCAAAACATGAATTAAACTGAAAAAATCCAAAGCAAACAATCCCAAAAAATCTTTAAAAATACAGTGCAGTTCCTTCCTGTCCCCAGGCTGTTGCCTACGAGCACTGCTAGAGGGGGAAGCCCCCAAGTCAGGCAGATCCATGGGCTAGTTCCCCTGCAGCCTCCTCCACCCCTCTTGCTGCCAGGCTTCCTGGATCCCTGCCCTGCAGACCAGAAAGCTCCATGCAGAGATGGGTTCTGGCCACCCCGCCGGCCTGGTATTTGGCTCCCCAGTCACCCAGAGCACAAGTATGATGGATGATGATGGATCGCAGCACCACCAAAACCGTGTGAATTTCCCAAGGCCTCTCTGATTATTCTAATCGAGCCCCCAGAAGAAGCACAGGCCTTCACAAAGGCCTCCAAGGAAACCTCCCATTCCCTTGTCTGCTTGACACAGACCCCGCTAAATAAAGCAACAGGGCCCTGATATGGCCTCCTCTCTTTTACACACAGACCTGGGCCTTCATACTCTTTGTTTGGTGATATGATTTCACCCTGAATGAATTTTTAATGAACACCCAGAGTTATATCACAGTAGAATGGCCACTTTGGCTTCTCCCAGGGGAAGATAACAGTTTATGAACACTTGTGGGTCACAGATTTTCTAATGTTCTCTTGCTCTGCTAAACAATATGGTCAAAAGGTTTTTTCTCTGTTGTCTAGTTCTCTCTCTGTCTTTTTTAAACCACAAGGGGTCTCTGAGAGACATAACTGGTGCAATTATATAATTTGACCATAATATATAAATAGTATCCCAGTTAGACCTAGACATGCATAATAAACTTTATATGTTGAAATAATGGAGACTATCAAAAGAGTGCAGTACTATTTAATTTAATTGAGATTGTTTTTTGTCATGTAAGTTTATGGCTTGTGCAGTGGAAAGAAACAGGGTTTTGTAGAAACCCTGTTCAGTGACTCACTCCGGCTGGCCTCTTAGGATGGTTCAAATCAATACAGACAAAATGAATAGTACCATATTAGTCAATAAAACTACAAACTAGCCCTATTCAGAAATATGGCTATGTGCTTGCAAAAAAGAATATATCCACTTGGTCCTTTTTTATGCTTTTGCTATCATCTAACTTCCAGTGCTTTGCTATTTAACTGCCCCCTCTCCATTTTTGAAATCCTAGAATTTGTATAAATATAAGAGAAAAATGTGGGTCATTTTTCTCAGGAGTGACCCCCAAACTCCCCATTAGAATAGCATATGGAAATGAATCAGATTGAGCGTGGGTAAGGATAGGGTAGTCTACTGCATTTATAGAAAATTTTGTGTAAGTATAAGAACGTGTCAACTAACTCTATCAGACTGGGAGAAGAGAGTGAAGAATGGTGAATAGTTTGTCACTACACATACTTCTATACTGCAATCATATTTACTCATTAATTGTATTTATATACTAGTTAATTATACCCCCCCCACACACACACTCAAACTTTTTTCCGATTAGTCGTGAATCTTTAAAGGCTACATTATTGACTATCAGATTTTGAAATGGTCATCCTGGCAACCCTTAGACTATGGAACCATAATCCTTGGCTTTGCTTCTCTTCCTCTGGAAGCCGAGTCCAGCCAACTCCAGCTACTTCTCTAAACAAGAGTGTATGAGTATTGCAGATGAAAGTTATTAGACAAGCATGGTAAGGCATCATAAAATCTTAGAGCAAAAGCTAGTAATCAAAGATCATCTTACCATTTCATGAAGATGATTTTTGCAATCTTTCATCACTACAACACTTGGGTTATCATTTTGATTGGCTTGTAAATGTGATGGGTTAAAAAAATTAAAATTAAAATAAAAACCACAACAAACTGTATTATTGACATGTTGACAGTCTTCTCAAAAAGTACTGCTACTGACATACTAATTGCAAAATACTTCATCAGATGTAATCCAAAATAATGACTTTTGAGGATATTTCTACTTTGATAACCAGTTCAAAATTAAGATAGGAAGTATGTGTGTATTCATACACATACATACATACACACACCAATATATATATATATATATACACACAAACATGCATACACACAAATATATATATATGTATGTATATATATATATTATACATGGACATATACCTTTATGGAAATATTTACATATCTACATTCTATAGATGCACTGATAAAGACATTTGCAATTAAGTGGACATTATGTTGTTATAGTTAGTCAAATCACTATTCTTCAGAGTATTCTTCATGTGATTCCATTTCCTAATGGTTAGCCAGAAAGCTATGACACTGACATGTAAAATTAAAATTTGGATCTACCCATTTATTGGTCTTAGAAATTGACTATGATTGGGAAAATTCCAAGATTTGAAGATCAGCACCAACAGAGTTGTTAAAATCAAAGAGAAAAATATAGTGTGATTTCCATTGCTTCAGTCAGAGTCTATGAAATGCCAATATTCTGCATATCTTCAAAGAGCAGAATCTGACTCCAAAACCGTACAAAATAGCCCACTACAAAGGAAAATCCTTCAAGATCTTTGCTATTGAACTAGGACCAGAAATAAGAGGAAAACCTCTGAGAACAGTATAAAAATGACAGATATAAGAGGAGGCCAAGCATGTCATGAAATGAGAGACTTTTTGCTGACAGATGAGCACCTTTGAACTCTAACCAATAAAAGAATTAGCACTCCCAATGTATAATCAGTACAGCAAGCAAAATACGTCAACACGTGATAGGCAGGATGATCAATCGACATGCGAGGTAGGAAACAGCCAGACTAAATAGCAACCCAGTGCACTGAGCCAGACAGCCTTTCCTGCTGCTTAAATTTCTCATACCACAGGGACTAGGAATTAATATGCAATAAAGGAAAACCCTTAACAAGTCAAAGAACAGAGCCCTGATTTAGAGACCTAAGAAATAATTCAGGATTCCCAAACTGAAGGTCTTGATGGTTTACTTTTCTTTATACGTGTTCCTAAGGGTCTTTGTCCAGTCCGATAATAGAAACTTCAAAATTATCAACCATGGCCCTATTTGTACTTCTCTCTTCCTAGGAAGACTTGAGAAATAATAAAACGAGCAGCAGCTATGGACAGAAACAGAGCTGGCTTTTTATCTCGGTTAGCTGTACACTCACCACTGACCTCTGGCAAGTTTTTAGCCAGGCTGGGCCTCAGTTTTGTATTCATCTGCTCAAAACAGGAGAATAGCACTTTAAAAAAAAAGATTTTGTAATGATTAAAAGAAATTGCATAGGTAAAATATGTTCAGTAATATCTAAAGTGGGAACATAATAATATTCAACAAAGGCTGAATATTAGGAATCCCAGCCTCCTTGTACTTAGCATAGTGTTCAAGAGGTAAGCACTTATAAAAGGTTGTGATGTCCACACGTATTAAGTGGTAAACTCACAGGCCTAACAGAATAACATAGTTTTAGATGTGCCTGAGAAGAGGGAAATGAAGATGTTATAGATTTGAATGAGTCACCTAAACTCTCTGAGTCACAGTCACTCCTTTGTGAAGTTGGACAAATAATATCTCATGTACCTGAGGCCTGAGCTGCAAAGGGTGGCTTTCACCATGCCTTTCTACTTTACATCAATAATTGCAAATTATCTGTTGCTGGTTTACCTTACCTCATCTACTAACTTGAGAAAGCCAAAAAGGAACACTTTCTTTTTTTTTTTTTTTTTTTTTTTTTTTTTTTTTTTTTTTTTTTTTTTTTTTTTTTTTTTTTTTTTTTTTTTTTTTTTTTTTTTTTTTTGCGGTACTGGGGATTGAACTCAGGGGCATTCTACCTCTGAGCTATACCCCCAGCCCTAGTTTTTTTTTTTTTTAATTCTTTATTTTGAAACAGGGTCTCACGAAGTTGCGGAGTGCCTCACTAGGTAGCTGAGGCTGGCCGCGAACCCAGATCCTCTGGTCTCAGTCTCCCAAATGCTGGGATTACAAGCATGCGCCACCACGCCCGGCTAAGGAACACTTTCAATTTCCAAAATCATATCCCTTCAGGAATTTAGAAATAATTTTCATTGTTGTCTTATTTTGTTTGTGTTTCCTATTTTTTTCCAAAAAAGAATCTATGAGTGTTCTTTGGGCAAAATAATTTAGCAAGCCTGCAGGATTTTCATAGTGTGTCTGAAATAGTTGTTGGTAATAAGTTGTGTTAAAAGATTTCCCCTATCAATGGCATTCTTCACAGAACTAGAGAGAAAAACCCTAAAATATGTATGTAAACACATACACACACACACACACACACACACACACACACACACCAAAAAAATAAAAATAAAAGCAACAACAACAAAAAAAAAACAGTCAAAGATATCTTGAGCAAAAAGAACACAGCAGAAGGCATTACACTACGTGACTCCAAAATATTATACAAAGCTGTTCAGGGTAGTATGGGATTGGCAGAAGAACAGACTCACAACTCAGTAGAATAGAACTGAAAGTCTAGATAAGCAAGTCTGCATATTTATAGTCAACTTATTTTTAAATTTTTTATATTTATTAGTGCAATGCAATTATATATCATAGTGAAATTCGAAGTGACACAAATATATCCCATCCTTCCTCCCTCCCCATATATGTTAGTTAGGCTGGTAGTGAAACCTTGTATAACTATAACCTTATTTGAACTGTACCCCTATTCCTTTCTTCATCTCCCCCCTTTTTGGTACAAAATACTAAGAATATGCAGTGGAGAAAGGAGTCTTTTCAATAAATTGTACTAGGAAAATTGGATATCCACATGCAGGAAAGTGAAACTAGACCTCTATCTCTTACCAGATACAAAAGTCAACCCAAAATTAATTAAAGACTTAAATGTGGGTCAAAACTACTAGAAGAAAATATAAGGGAAACACTTTAGGATATTGGAGTGGGCAAGAATTTTTCAGACAAGACCCCAAAAGCACAAGAAGTGAAAATAAAAAGAGATGGGATTATATAAAATTAAAAAGCTTCTGCATAGCAATGAAAATAATTGACAGTGTAAAGAGACAACCTATGGAATAGGAGAAAATATTTGCAAAGCTGTACATTTGATGACAGTTTAGTATCCAGAATATGTAAGGAACTCCAAAAACCCAATAGCAAATAATAATAATAATAATAACCTGATTAAAACATGAACAACAGATCTAAATAGACATTTCTCAAAAGAAGACACACAAATGTCCAAAAGGTATATGAAAAATTATTAGTAGATTTAATCATTAGGGAAATGCAAATCAAAATCATGGCAAGATATCACCTCACCCTAGAAAGAGTGACCATTTCCATAAAAAAAAAAAAAAAATCAAACAAAAAGGTTTTTTTGAGAAAGTAAGATTGATAAGCCCTTAGCTAACTTAACCAAAAGACAGAAATAAACCAAATTAATAATATAAGAGACAAAAAGGGAGTTATCACCACAGTCACCACAAAAATCTAAAGGATTATTAGGAGCTACTTTGAAAATTTATATTCCAACAAATTGGCAAATCTAGAAGAAATGGACAAATTTCTAAACTCATACAACATATCTAAATTGAACCAAGAGGACATAGAACACAACTGAAGCAGCAATAAAATGACTCCCAACAAAGAAAAGTCCATGTCCCAACAGATTCTCAGCTGAATTCTATGAGACTTTCAAGGATGAACCAAGTCCTAGGCTTCTCAAATTATTCCATAAAGTAGAAAAAGATAGAACACTCCCAATTCATTTCACAAAGCCAGCATAACCCTAATACCCAAGGCAAATATAGATACCTCAAAGAAAGAAAATTACAGACCAATTTTCTTAATGAAAATAGATGAATCCCAGCATTCGGGAGGCTGAGACCGGAGGATCCAGGTTCGCGGCCAGCCTCAGCTACCTAGTGAGGCACTCCGCAACTTAGTGAGACTCGGTTTCAAAATAAAGAATAAAAAATAGGGCTGGGGGTATAGCTCGAAGGTAGAATGCCCCTGAGTTCAATCCCCAGTACTGCAAAAAAAAAAAAAAAAAAAAAAAAAAAAAAAAAAAAAAAAAAAAAAAAAAAAAAAAAAAAAAAAAAGAAAATAGATGTAAAAATTCTTAATAAATACTCGCAACTCATATTCAAAACCACATCAAGAAGATTATCTACCATGACCAAGTAGGTTTCATCCCAGGGATGCAAGGTTGGTTCAACATACACAAGTCAATAAATAGAATTCATCACATAAACAGAATGAATGACAAAAACCTCATGACCCTCTCAATAGACACAGAAAAAGCATTTGATAAAATTCAACACCCTTTCATGCCAAAAACACTGAAGAAATTAGGGATAGAAGGAAATTACATCAATATCATAAAGTGATATATAATAAATCCAAATATCATATCGAATAGGGAAAAACTGAAAGAATTCCTGTTAAAATCAGGAACGAGACAAGGATGTCCACTATAATCACTCTTAATCAATATAGTACTCAAAATTCTAGCTAGAGGAATAAGGCAAGAGAAATAAATTAAAGAGATATAAATAGGCAAAGAAGTGAAGTTATCTCTATTTGCTAATGACGTGAGAAGACCCAATAAAATCAACTAGAAGACTTCAAGAGCTAATAAGCAAATTCAGCAGAGTAGCCAGATACAAAATCAACTTACAAAAATCAATAGTTTTTCTATAAACCAACAATCTACTGAAAAAGAAATATGGAAAAAAATTCCATTCACAATAGCTTCAAAAAGAATAAAATATTTAGGTATAAATCTAACCAAGGAAATAAAAGACTCCTACACTGAAAATTACAGAACACTGAAGACTAAAAAAGAAGACCTTAGAATATGGAAAAACCTCTCATATTCTTGAATAGGCAGAATAAACATCATCAAAATAGCCATACCACCAAAAGCAATATACAGATTCAATGCAATCCCCATTAAAATACTAACATCACTCTTCACAGAAATAGAAAAAAGTCCTGAAATTCATATGGAAAAGCAAAAGACCCAGTATAGCCAAAGCAATTCTTAACAACTAAAACTACACTGGAGACATCACAATACCTGACTTCAAACTGTACTTCAAAGCTATATTAATAAAAGCAGCATGTTATGGGCACACACACAAAACAAAACAGACACATAGATCAATGGAATATAATAGAAGATACAGAAACTAACTCTTACAACTATAGCAACTTGATCTTTGACAAAGGGACCAAAAACATACTCTAGAGAAAAGACAACCTTGTCAACAAATAGTGCTGGGAAAACTGATGAACCATATGTAGAAGAATGGAATTAAAACCCAATCTCTCATCCTGCACAAGAGTCAACTCAAGATGGGTGAAATACCTAGAAATTAGACCAGAGACTACTAAAAGAGTGCACAGGACCAACTTTCCAACATATAGGCACTAGTAGAGGCTTCCTCAATAAGACCTCCAAAGCTCAAGAAATAAAAACAAAAATTAATGCATGACTGGCATCAGATTAAAAAGCTTCTGTGTAGCAAAGAAAATCATTAAAGACCTAAAGAAACAGGCTACTGAATAGGAGAAACTCTTTACCAGCTTCTCCTCTGATAGAGGATTAATATCTAGAATATATTAAAAACTTAACACTAAAGAAAGAACTCAATCAAAAAATGGCCAATGGATCTGAATAGATCTGACGCTTCTCAAAAGATGATATAAATGACAAATATGTGAAAAATATTCAATATCATTAGCAATCACAGAAATATAAATCAAATGACACTAAGATTTCATCTAATTCTAGTTAGAATGTCAATCATCAAGAATACAAATAATAATAAATGTTGGTAAACATGTTGGGAAATAGGAACCTTTATATGCTATTGATGGGACTGCAAATTGGTACAGCCACTATAGAGATCAGTGTGGAGGTTCCTTAAAAGACTAGGAATGGAGCCATCATATAACCCAATCATACCACTCTTGGGGGATCTTCTGAAAGGAATTGAAGTCA
This sequence comes from Graphiurus murinus, assembly GCA_004027655.1. NCBI lineage: Eukaryota > Metazoa > Chordata > Mammalia > Rodentia > Gliridae > Graphiurus > Graphiurus murinus. The sequence continues at coordinate 99,058 of PVLC010000292.1, forward strand.
GATCACTATAGGGATACACACATTTCCATGTTTATAGCAGAACAATTCACAATAGCCAAACTATGGGACCAGCCTAGGTGTTCATCAAAAGATGAATGGATTATAAAATTATGGTACAACTTGGGAGTCTGAGACAGGAGGATCCGGGTTTGCAGCCAGCCTCAGCTACCTAGTGAGACCCTCTGCAACTTAGTGAGACCCTGTTTCAAAAAAAAAGACTAAAAAGTAGGGATGGGGATGTAGCTTGGAAGTAGAATGCCCCTGGGTTCAATCCCCAGTACGGCAAAATAATAATAATAATAATAATAATAATAATAATAATAATAATAATAATATGGTACATACACACAATGGAATTTTACTCAGCCATAAAAAAAGAACACAATTATAACATGGATGGAACTTGAGAACATTACGCTAAGTGAAATTAACCAGTTACAGAAAGTGAAGGATCATTTTTCCACTGATACGTGGAAGCTAGTTAGGAACGGGGAAACAAGGAGAACTTTGGATAAGTTAGAGGAGACACTAATAGAATCATGGAAGATGATTTGGAAAGGGAGATGTGGAGGTAAAAAGGGAGGTCTGATGATGGAAACAAAATAATCTTTTGTTCATATATGAAGTTATCTGTATCAATGTTAATATTATCATTGGAGAAGGCGGGGGAGAGGGTGAAGACTAGAAGGGAAACTCACAAGTGCTGTGTGAATGTATGTTCCTATCACTCTAAATCCCACTATGATGTATAATTAGAATGCACCAATAAAATTTTTAAAACTGAATGACCATTTTCCAAAATATAAAAGATGACAATTGCTGGGGAGAATGTGGAGAAAAGGGAACACTTGCACACTCTTGGTGGGAATATAAATTGGTACAGCCATTATGGAAGAGGCTTCTCAAAAACTTAAAAGTAGAACTATCATATGAACCAGCAATCCCACTATCATGTATATATCTAAAGGAAATGAAATCAGTATGTTAAAGAGACATCTGCACTCCCATGTTCATTGCAACTTTATCCACAATAGCCAGGAGATTAAAATAAATAGAAAAAAAGGTGATGAATGGATATAAAACTGTGGTATGTATATATGATGGATTACTATTCAACCATAAAAAAATTAAATTCTATCATTTGTGACAACATGAAATGGAGATCGTGTTAAGCAAAATAAGCCTGGCATACAAAGACAAGTACTGCATGATCTCACTCGTGTGTGGGATATGAAGAAGTCGATCATATAGAAGTTGAGAGAAGAATGGTGGTTACTAGAGGCTAGGAGAAGTAGGGGAAAGGATGGGATACAGAAAGGCTGCTCGATGGGTACGAAGTTATAATTCTGGTGCATGATTTCACAGTAGAGTGGACTATAGATAATGATAATGTACTATACATTTCAAAGGGCTAGAAGAAAGGATTTTGAATGATTTTACTATAAAAATGGCAAATGTTCAAGGAGACAATTGTGCTTAATCTGATTTAAACATTATACACTGTATAAACGTACCAAAGCATCACAAATGTATACAAACCATAGATGTTATATTTTTAATACCCTCCACTCATGACACTGATGGGTCAAGATTTCATCTACTTTAAACCTGCTTTTTATATGATGCAGTATTTTATTTTTCACTTATTTTAAATATATTTGCATTTCAAACAGATGTGTTGCATAAGTGACTTTTCAGCTACACATTTTTCTAATCCTTACAACTGTACTCCCATGACTTTAGCAGTGCTAGAAAGGGTGATTTTTTTTCATTGACCATAGCCAGTACCATTGGAATTAGATAGCAATTTTTTCTTTGGATTCACCCCATTGTGACTAGCTTGGTGATTACAATTTTAATACTACTGGGAGGAAAGTAATATAAAGTTAGAAAAGTAGAACTATTGTGAATTTCCTAAATGACTGCACAACCTTGCTTCTCCTCTGTGATATATGTATCTAGAATCAAAATCAAATACCTTTTTGTCATTCACTGATACTGCAGCTACTTAAATGATCTGAGGCTTAATTTGCCTTAGAATTCAGAAACTGAAGAGCTTTCTGACAGCAACAATAAGTCATTTTTCACGTTTATTTTCCATGCTCATAAAGACACACCAATCTGCCATCAACATGCCAAAAAAAATCCAAAATGCCTTAGCACAAAGATTACCCAGAGAATGGCCATCAGGAAAAGCGCTGGGACAAAACAACTATGCTAAAATTGTACTGCAGCTTGGATTATATTTGCATTCATTTGTTTCCTAATACTTTTGGAGAACTTCACGGAGCAAAGACTGGCCTTTTTGTTTGGCAGTTTTAAAAATATCACACGTTTGTTGCACATCAGCTACCCCTTCTTGGATGACAGTGTGATGGAACAAAGGCCAACTTTGGTTTTGAATCTCATTGCATGACCTCTGACAGCTTAGGGGACCTTTCCTCATTTATTGTGCCCTTTGTACACTGATGCCCACTTGTAAGGAAGGGCACTGAGGGAGGCCAGGGACAATATTTCAACTTTTCCCCCTAGAGATTGAGACCCTGTGATTTCAGCAAAATAGAACATGAGGAACAGGTGTCGCAGAAGAGAAGTGCTGGATAAATAAGAGATGGCTTTTGATGTTTCCCCTCCACATTTAAGAAGTTGATTGAGTTGTGTAATTGTGTATAGGAATGAAAAAAATATCACATCACAAACTAGGATCTGCCAGTCAAATTTATTGCCCCCTCTCCCAAAGCAGCTTCCCTTTTTCTTTCATTATGTTTATGCTACACAAAACAGTTATTTCAGGACAAGATGACTGACAATGCAACACATTGCTATTATTTTATTGTCTTCAGAGTTGTCTAATTATTAAAAAAAAATTAAAAGGTCTTAAATGTGATTCACAAAAATGTGAAATCTTAGTCTTCTATTTAGTCCAATCAATGATAGAAGTTAATCAGAAGTGTAATTTCTGCCCACTCTTCTTTACTGAATTTGTAAGCTTGCTATCTCTATATGACCACATAATTATATATGTACATATGTATATCACTGTAGAAGTTCTAGCTGGAAATTTTCATTTCTATCTTCTAAAAAATGTGAAAAGGTGCTTTATTTTTTCAGGATGAAACCACTAAACTACATATAAATATCTGAAGACTTTAGTAAGAGAAACTGGGCAATTTTCATTTTTCAAAAGACACTACTGCCAGAAAGAAAAAAAGAAAGTTTGGCAAAGCTCTTTTCTTTCTAAGCATTAAGAAAAAGACATTGCTCTGCAAAGAATTCAGGTCCCAAACTAACAGCAAAGAAGGTTTCTAAAAGTAACTTTCTCAGACTTGCTGTTAAGACCTTTCATGCTGTAGAGAAATCCTTCTGCAAGGAACATTGCTTTATAACAGGTTCAGCTTACAGTTAAAACCCAAGGATAGCCTGTGCTGAGAATTTCCCTCCCAAATAGGAGAGGACACTGCAGAGCTGCAGAGGAGGTGTTTGCTTGGTATCCTGACATCATGTTCCAAGTCACATATTGTCACTGCAGCTGGCATTTGTGACATAGAAACGATGCCCTCTGCTAAAGTACCAAATTTCCAAAAGCTTCAAGCCCAGATGCGCCACCCATACCTTACATAAAAAATTATATGAAAGAAATCCCCAAAGTTATTTTCATGACCCCATCTGACTCTTGAAATCCATGCTACTTTCTACAGAAAGGAAGATCAGACTCCCGTGCCTCTCCCTTAGCTTCTGTGACACTCCTTTGGCAAAATCATGGGCATGCTATCCAATACTACTAGACAAATGCTCCTGACAGCTGGGGTCTATCGGCCTTCCCAGCAGGTTTCTTCCCCTGCAGCTGACAAGAAAAATAAACATCTTCCAAAGCAAATGAAGGTAAATGCCAAAACGTCTCATTGATTCCTAGTAAAAATCCTTTTTTAAATATTAATTGTGATAATGTTTGACTTTAAAAGGAAGGCAAAGAGGAAAAGTCTGAACCATAACTTTTCAAAGGATTGGAGAAACCTCTCAGTTTGGGTCAGAGATTTTCTCTTTAAAAAGTTTAAACTGTTCAGTTCAGTGACCATTGACTTTCAGCTCCCAAAATACTACCTACCATACAGCACTTTTGTGCTTTATTCATGATCAGAAAACAGCAGTGACTTTAACAAACACTATGCTTTATTCGAATTATTTTAGTTGGTTCTCTTTAAGAAATTTATAGTTACAATGAAGTAATAGGACCAATAACAGTCACAGGAATATTAGTGACAACACTGGGAAAAGTTGGTTCTGAGCCAAGATGTCCATCAACAGATGAATGGGTTACAAAACTATGGGATATGAACACAATGGAATTTTACTCAGCTATAAAGAAGAACAAAATCATGTTATTTGCAGGGAAATGGATGGAACTGGAAAACATTATGCTACATGAGACTAGTCAGTCACAAAAAGTAAAATATCATATGCTTTCCCTAATATGCAGAAGCTAGGGAGAAAGTGGGCCATAAGAGGGACTCCAGATAAAGAAGGAGAAACCTTAGATGAGCAAAGAAATTGACTTAACTGAAGGTGATGTGGGTGGGGGGACACCCTAATGCACATGATGTACTTTCACAAATATATCAGAGTCAATCACTAAACTGAACCTGAGAAGGAGGGAGGGTGAGGGAGTGGGGCAGGAATTGGGGAAGAGGTTAAATGAAAAATGTATGCATTTATGCCTTTACCAGCCTGTACCTAACAAAGATGTATGATTACAATGCACCAATTAAAAATGTATTTAAAACAATAAAAAAAATATGTTAATCAATTAAAAAGTAAGATAAAAAAAAGAAAAGTTGGTTCTGAGCTTGCTGGCAGGGAACATACCAAAGAGACCAAGCAGAGATCCTGTGAGGGCGAGGAGACCATAGACCCCATCAGACCTGGAGAGATGACCAGCAACTCCTGCTTACCAAGTGAGGGGATGGGAGTGGAGGCCACTGACACCATGACAAAAGACAATGGCAGAATAATTTGGAAAATCCTATTGGCAATTCACCAGTGAGAGCAAAGAAGAAGGCTTTCTTAAACAAGTGTTCAGATGACTATCAAGAGCATCAAATTGGTGCATGAGCATTTCCCACTTCTGATACTTATAATAACCCTACCACTTGTAAGCAGAAGCTAGCCACTTTCAAGTAAAGAATTTTAATATTTTTAGAACGACAAAAGTGAATGTATGGTATGTATTCTCACTTTGTATTTCCTGATCATTACTTGAGGGCAAATGTGAGGATTCTGGCTCTAAATGCAAAATACC
>PVLC010000292.1:104453-123488 GCA_004027655.1 Graphiurus murinus
CTCTCTCTCTCTCTCTCTCTCTCTCTCTCTCTCTCTCTCTCTCTCTCTCTCTCTCTCTCTCTCTCTCTCCTTCTCCCTCTTCCTCGCCCTCGCCCTCGCCCTCTGCTGGGTACTGGGGATTGAACTCCCAGTAACATTCTACCTCCAAGATATACACAGTCCTTTTTATTTTTTTATTTTGAAACATGATCTCCTTAAATTGCTGAGGGTCTCACCAAGTTGTTAAGGGTCTCACTAAGTTGCTGAGGTTGGCTTTGAACCTGCCATACTCCTTTCTTGGCTTCCCAAGTATTTCACCAAGTCCAGCATCCTCTTTTTTAGTCACAACACATCATTAAGTAAACAAGACCAAGGTCTGAAAGTGGCTCATAGAATCATTAAATTTAATCCTCTTCTTACAACAAATACCCAAAATGATAGAGCCCAATCAAACATCAAATCCAGGCCTCCCATCTCCCAAATCCATGGTTCTCTCTATCAACCAACTACTACTGAGCTTGCCAGTTTGCAGTTGAAATTATGTCCAAGAAAGAGCTCAGGCCTGGGAAGTGGGAGACCTGGGTTCTGGGTCCCGCTACAGCAAACCCACCATTGCCACATCTCCCATGGTAAGTTGGGCTGGATATTCTCAGATAGACCTATCGATCTGAAATTCAAATTATAAAGAAACTTGAAGAGGAAGAAACTATAGCAGAGGTTTCTTCCTATCTGAGCAATTAAGGAAATAGCCAACGCATTTCCTCATGGATCCTGACTTGCTGAACTAGGGCACAGTGGTTTCCTCTAAGGAAGCAATTATAGGTAGTGAAAATGGAAAAGAGAGCCCCACTCCTTTAGTTCAACTATGAATCATTTTCAGGAAATAGGCTTACCAAGTGACTCCATTTTCAGTTCCAATTTCTCTCAAAAACAAAGAACTTGCAACTTTACAAACCAAGCACATAATTCCTAAGAACATGGCATTTTAGCATAGATCTCTAAAAAGTTACATAAAGATGCTTTAACTGGAAAGGAATATGCACTTTGAAATGAAGTAGGTATGTAAAGATGAGCTTGGAAGATAAAATAAAATGACTTCTGAAATGTTCCACTGAACATAATTTTATGGAGGGTGTGTTTTCATCTCCTGTAAAGCATCTTAACATTCCATAGAATAATGTAGTAGGCAGCTTTGGCAATGATGGTGGCATGCAGTATTTTTCTTGTAACCACATCTCCTGTGAAGTCACTGCGGTCATCACAACTCCCAGTCTTACTGGAATGAGGTTCAGGGAACTCATTGAAGGGAGGCACATGGTCTAACAAGGAGAGTTCTTTCATCTGCCACAACCATAAAGCAGGTTAAGGTTTCTAGTTCTCTGTAGGCTACACTATTAGGTTCTGATGTCTTCTAATATTGATAAGTTATTATGAAAGAGCCTCTTAAAATGTGTTTATCTTTTTTCTGGCCACTTCTGTGAACTCGATTGTACCATGCTAGGATTTAGCTACCTGGAGACACTGTCAGGGAATGTGGAGTTGTTTGCCATGAGAATGTTTCCAGATTGCTGGGCAGTTCTGAATGCATTCCTGCTTCCTCCGCACCACGTCCACTGCTAATTTCCTCTGCTAGCTGGTCAATGTCCAGTGGTCAAATGGAAATAGGTCCAATTCTTGTCACCTCTTTACTGCATCTTGCACATGGTGTCAGATTTGCTCCTCTGCTCCCCAGTACTGTCTTCCTTCTTGTTTTCCTTCCATCCCTTCCTTTCCTTGTGACACTTTCTTGCCCTGTTTTCATAGCCTAGGTTAACCAACAATGATGCTCCTTTCTTCTGGTTGGTAAACCAATCACTTGTAGCTTTTTTAAAAAAAATCTTGACTTCTTTCTTCTTTATGTTTATTGTTCTTCTCTGTATTAATTTAGATGATGTCACTGCTCAGACTCAGAAAGTCTCAGGTATTTCTAAGTTAGCACCTTCTCTAGAGGGGAAAAGATGGAAGCCTAAGCAAGAAATAAGTGAATGTGATTAAACTTTTCTCATCTCTAACACAGATTATCTACAATAATCCAAGCATGAATTTGGGCTTCTTAATAAGAATAAGTACACAGTACAGGATAGGGCATTCATTTTTAAAGAACCCTGTCCATTGTAAGAGAAGACAATTTATGTCTCATGATAAATTTATGCCTCATCTACATTGTACAAACAAATAGAAGTTCTAAGTTTTATTTTGCTCTTCATGTTGGTTTTATTCTTTTAGAAGATAAATGTTTTTCTACTTACGAGTATAAGGTTCATTTGTACCAATAAGTATTTCCAATTACATATTTGAAAGTGAGAGTAATAGCTGACATTTTTTTCATGTCCTTTGTTATTGCATATTTGTTATCTGTGCTACTGTGTGGATGATGTTAGAATTTACCTGTAATTAGAATAATAATGAAGAGTAAATTGATGTTTTCTCACAACAGAAAATAGATACCATTATCAATTACATTTCATTTTTTTAGTGTGTGTGTGTGTGTGTGTGTGTGTGTGTGTGTGTGTGTGTGTGTGTTGGAGGGTGGGTACTGGGGATAGAACCCTGGAGCTTTCTATCTCTGAGCTACACCTCTAGGTCTATTTTACTTTTTATTTTGAAACAAGGTCTTACTTGTTGCTCAGGGTCTCGCTAAGTTGCTGAGGCTGGCCTTGAACCTGAGATCCTCATGTTTAGGCCTCCCAAGTACTGGGATTATAGGCATTTACATTTTTTAATAGTGTTTAATCTAATCAAAGTCCAAGCTGAGTATCAGATATACAAAAAATATAAGTAATGTACTAAGTTTATACCAGAAACACAATTAATCCCAATGTGAAGCAAACCAAAAAGAAAGAATAAGTTCTCACAGATACAACCTTTAAATTAGTTTGTTTCTTTATTCTTGATTTAGAACCCAAAAACTTTTGCCTAACATTTCATATAACATCCGTTCCAATGGAAATGAATTTATGTCATTTAATGGAATAAAAAGTATTATCATTTTTAAGTCTTTTTTTACTGTTGAGTTTTATTTTTAATTAATTTATTTATTTTTAATTGGTGCATTGTAATCACACATCTTTGTTAGGTACAAGCTGGTAAAGGTAAAGGCATCCATGCACACATTTCTTATTTAACCCTTCCCCAATTCCCACCCCACTTCCTCCTCCTCCCTCCTTCTCAAGGTCAGTTTAGTGATTGACTTTGATGTGTTCATGAAAGAAACTAAAATTTTTTTAAAAAATCAGCAGACTTAAAAATTAAATTTGACCTTTTGGCAAAGATTCAACTATCCAGGCATTCTACTGTACCAGTATGTATTAAATAAAACCTGAACCAGTGAGAAACACATAGACTACAGTCAGAAAATCCACACTCTAAATCTTAGCGCTCTATCACTCAAAACCACATACCCTTTGACAAGTTACTTTATTTCTCTGAATCCCTGTATTTTATATGTAAAATAAAGCACCACCATTATTATAGAATTTGCAAATAAGAGGCTTGGCACAGTGCAGAGAAGGCACATGATAAGTTATAACCATTGTCATTATTATTGTCAAGTGTCATATGGAAAGCAAAAGAAATACTGGGTTGAGATATCTATGATCTATACGCCCTAATAGTATTTTTCAAACTATAATGTGCAAAAAAATCACCTGAGATCTTGCTAACATGTAGGTTCTGATTCAGTAGGTCTGGGTATGGCCTGGGATTCTGCATTTTTAATGCACTCCTGGGGGTTCTAATACTGCTTGTCAGCAGACCACACTTTGAGTAGCAAGGCTCTCTGTGAATCTGGACACCACGTGCTATTACAAAGTCATTGATTCATAAAAGGTAGAAGTTTCTTAAAGGAAGACTATACACACATACACACACACACACACACACACACACACACACACACACATCATCAGCAGCAGCAGCAAAAGGAAAACAGTAAGAGTCATCTCCATAAGCCTGTCAGTCTCTTGGAACTTCAGGCAAGGATGAATTTGCCTGAAGTTCTTTTCTGTTAAAAAAAAAAAAAATTATGTTTCCTGAGAGCTTGTGGCCATACTTCCCTCAACTGCCAATTTTTCTGATCATCTCTAAGGAAGAAACCATATAGGGTCCCTGGCAGACATTTAGTGGCACTGAAGAGAAAATTTTCTCCCTATTTTGTAAGAAGATAAGAAACTATAGAAAAAATGATTGAAACTCATCACAGATTTATCACTGGATGAGAATTCTTTCTAAAGATCTTTGACACTGAGGATTTTTAAGCACGTCCTAATAAGATGTTTCATTAGCCAAAGACGTGAGAGAGTCATCAGATATAACTCCGTCATGGTCCAGATGAAGAAGCTGAGGTCCAGGGGGGGAGACTCATGACCTCTTTAAACTCAGTGCTATCATCTAAACAAAGACAACTTTTCTTAAGCTGCATTTAAACTCTCTCCTAAATATTTGAATACTTCTTTTCCGACATAGAATCCTTATTATGTTTCATAATTAAACCATTGTTAATTATCAAAGAGATGATATTTAATCTTGAGCCCAAACCAACCTGGGATATAAGTGGAAGACAGCTGTTCCCTGATGTAGTCAGATATTTACTTGGTTTCCAATGGTCCCAGAGATTTAGTCTAAGATGCAAACAAGCCAAAAAAAAAAAAAAAAAAAAAAAAAAACTGTACCCTTCTCCCTCCACCAGAATTTATAGTCAAAGGCTTAAACTTCCCTTAAGCCCAAGGCATTTCATCATCTTCCCAACAGTCCTGTAGTTATTCCAATTGAAATAAAGAAAAACTCACTGTTCTGGGAGACCACCTCCTGTAGGACTGGCTCAAGAACTCAATTTCTTAGTCTGACCTCGAAAACTAAGACAAGCATCTTCGAGACTGCTGAGGTTTCGTCAAATTCCTACCGTGCAAAGACCATGATGCTCTGGCTTAAAAGCTGAAAATAGCATCCTTTCAGTGGCACAGCTAAACCTTCCATCTGATTTTATGGTAGTAAAACTTCAGAACGGCTTTCAAAGTCCTTCTGATCTGACTAGCGGTACATTTCTCTAAGTCTACCACGACTTCCGGAACAAGTTGGCGGTCAATCTCCAGTTAGTCTAAAAAAGTCACGGCTCATGACCCCTCTGATCAGAAACCTCGAAGACGCGATTGTACAAACCTCCATCTCCGCCATGGTGTGAAAGAAGACGGTTGTTCTGAAGGGTACACAATGTGAAACATGACTGGCAAGTTTTCTCCATAAACAGAACAAATCTCTTCCCTCACAGAGCTGCCTTTATTTAAGCAAGACATTTTCAAGGCTTAGAGTCTCCTTGAATCTATTAGAAACCCTTCCCTGAGTGAGGAAACAGACATTGTAAATGAACCGTGACTCAGAAACCCCCTTGTACCAGAAAATATCCTACAGATTCCAGAGGCATTTTATGTTCTATTTTCCTGACATACTAGTTCTATCTGATTCATTTATTTTTTGTTTAATGCTTTGACCAGTTTCTGCAGATTATTACAGTCAAACAAGTGATTTCTTTCAGGGTTAGTTTTTTTTTCCCCCCTCTCCTTCTGACTTTGGAAGAGTTTCAGATTCAGTTGAAGGAAAGGCTCTGTTATATATGACAGAAACACCCAATACCATATATTCAGCTTAACTACAATAAGAAAAGCCAGACCCAGATGTCCTGAGCTAAACAGAAGAAAAAGAGGAAAATTAAAATTTAGTGTTCATTTGCAGAAACTCCCCACTTGTATGCACCCCAGATAAACAGTTGGAATCAATGAAAATTTATAAGCTTACAGAACAAAAATCTAATTCGCCTGTCTCAGAGGACCCTGCAGTACTTTCAATTTTTATGTCCTACACAGATTACTTCAATGGCTTCAGAATAACTTGATAATTAGAGAAGAGAAATGTGCATTTCTATAATTTTTTTATACTGGAAATTTTTTTTTTATTCTGGAAAACAGAACCAGATTAACAAACTTGAGTTGCCCATACCCATGATCTATATTTAACATGTAGGCATTCTCTCATATTCTGCCCAGATACAGCCCAGAATTGTTCATACAAAACAAAAATTTTTTAAAGATTAGGACTTTTAATTCAGAAATTACATTTCTAGAAATAATACCATGTAAGAAATAAAAGAAGCAAGCATAGGTAACATTTGCTGAGAATTTGTTGTGAATCGAGCACTGTTTTGGGGACTACCTGCAGGGTCTAAGAGCAACCCTATGAGAGGGGACCTAACATTACATTCACTTTGCAGCTGAGAAAATGGAAGTTCAGAAAAAGTAAATTGCTTGGCCAAACAGTAAGTGATAGAACTTATTTAGAAGCCGATACTCTTAGCCACTTTGCTATATTGTGTCTGAGTATTACAACATTATTTATAATAATGAAAAATCTTAGCAATCAAATGTCTAAGAGCAGAAGCTTTGGGAAAATAAACACAGTGGAATTCAATGCAGCCATACACCTTGAGGAAGAACTATATTCAACAATATAAAAAAAAAGTTTGCAATAGAGTGAGTGAAAAAATAGAGCAGGTTTTCAAAACAGCACAGAGAGGTACCCTTTTGGTAACATAAGACCTACATAGAGGAAAAGGAGATGAAAAACACACATCCAAAATGCTGAAGGTGTTATCTCTGAAGGTAAGCATGTGTAAAATATTTTGTATTTTTTTTATTTAACAATATTTTGGGTATTGCACTATATTGCATTTGGTTATATTTTAACAATCAATAGAGACATACTTTTTCATTTAAAAAAATTAGTTAATAGCCAGGCGTGGTGGCGCACGCTTGTAATCCCAGCATTCGGGAGGCTGAGACCGGAGGATCCAGGTTCGCGGCCAGCCTCAGCTAACTAGTGAGGCCCTCCGCAACTTAGTGAGACTCGGTTTCAAAATAAAGAATAAAAAATAGGGCTGGGGGTATAGCTCGGAGGTAGAATGCCCCTGAGTTCAACCCCCAGTGCCGCAAAAAAAAAAAAAAAAAAAAAAAAAAAAAAAAAATTAGTTAATGAAATGGCAATCATTACCTGGAAAAAAATCCTCCCAAATTGTTTTGCTAACACAAAAATAAAATTTTGACTAAGCTTGTTTCATCTATTGTAAAATAGATTTTTTTCTAAAAGCCCATGGGAGAACCCAAGCTAAAAGTTTTTGGGTTTTTGTTTGGTTGGATGGTTGGTTTTTGCACTAGGGATTGAAACCAGGGTATTCTACCTCAAAGATACCTGCCCCCCCCTCCACCCAGCCCTTTTTATTTTTTATTTTGAAACAGGGTCTCACTAAGTTGCTGAGGCTGGCCTGGAATCTGCAATCCTCCTGTTTCAGCCTCTCAAGTACCAGAACTGCAGGTGTGTGCCAGCTAAAAGACTTTAATAATGTTATAAGAAAGAAATCGCCAGCATTTTCCCAGGATTCTGCCAGGTAAGTATGTGCTTCTTAGGGAGGCCCTAAGGATGTTACTAGGTATGAAAGTCACTTAACATCCTTAGTTAAAACTTACAGCACAACCTCAAGATGGTGGCCACCCAATCATCCTATGTTCACAGCAGAAACCTGAAGCCTCCAGACATGGTGGCAGTGTTTTCTCTCCATCCTTCTCGGATTCCTCATTTTGAGAAATATTATTCACCTTTTGAAATCCGTCTGATTTGAAGTCCAATGAAGAGCTTTCTGCACTAATAGCATGAAACATATGAGACCCAGTTGATAGCAGTCACAAGTTTGGTAATTACTGAAGTAAAAGGGCTGGAAGGATAATTATAGTTAATAGAAGATGAATTGAACTGCATGTGGAACAGAGAAGATTGTGCCATAGAGTGCTCAAAATCCCTCTTCTCAATGTGAAGCCATAAAATGTTGGTTTCATGTCATTATCCAGTTTGTAACATGAGGCTAGCTAGCGGAGAATGTGGGAGGAAGAGACTCACATTTAATGAATACCTACTATGTGCCAGATACTGCATGCATTAAATCTTCATGACAATGCTACTAAGCACCAGATCACCTTTCTTCAATGACAGTATACATAAACAAGGGCTTTTCAGAGAGCTTCATCCTCTATCAAGCTTCTTCTAATATTTTAATTTTTTTTCCTTATTCATTTTTCTTCAAATATCACAGAAATGCTGATTCGCATACTTTTAAGCTTTCTGCTTCTTTCTCTCACTTTCTTTTTTTTTTTATGGGGGGGGGTAGGGTATTGGGAACTGAACCCAGGGGCATTCTACATCCGATACACACACACACACACACACACACACACACACACACACACACACACATCCCCAGCCCTGTTTTAATTTAATTTTTATTTTGAAACAGGGTCTCACTAAATTGCTGAGGTTGTCCTTGAACCTACAACCCTCCCATCTCAGCCTCCAAAGTACTGGAATTATAGGTTTTTGCTACCATGCTCAGCTTTGGCTTTCTTCTCTTTTTTCAACAAAAATCACGCTGTTTAAATGCAAATGTTACCATTTAAAGTCACAAGAGCTATGCTACTCTGTCTTCTTTAACCAAGTGTTTTGTTGTTTGTTTGTTTGTTTGTTTTAGTTTTTAATGCAGTATAATAGCCTTGTATTTTGTTGAGGAAAAAGATCTCTAATTCTTTTAGGTGAGTTTGAGTAGCTAATGACATTGCAGATAAAGTTTGCATGTATACGATTGTATTTTGGCATTTCACATAAATTAATTCTTAGTCTAACATAAAGGGAATCCTCTTCAGCTATTCAAAAGAAATTCACTGTGCTTACTGATTTAAACAATAACAGAGCTGAATCGTGTCAATTTGGAAATTAGAAGACCTTGTGCTGGCCAAAGGAGAGTGGTGAGGTTGGCATGGTTAAGATAATAGACATCTTAATTCAGATGTGACTATGTCTAGCTCTGCATCACTTGCAGCAATATTTTGTGCTCAACATGGAATCACTAGGGAGAGAATATTTATTTTTAAACATCCCATCCTAGAGAGGAATTTAGGAATTTTTACGAACTTTTCTACTTTTCATTTTCAGGGCAAAACACATGTGTTTAAAAGATAGCAGACATAGCAACTAAAGACAGAAAAAAAAAAAAAACTAATAAGGAGTGAATTCTATTGTTACAGGTAGAATTGTGTCTCCTCAAAATTCACATGTTGGAGTCCTAACCCGCAGTACCTCAGAACGCAACTATATTTGGAGATGGTCTTTCAGGTGGTAAGTAAGGGAAAATGGGATCACAAAGGTAGGCCCCACTCCAAAGGACTGATGTCCTTATAGGAAGAGAGGTTAGGACATAGTCAGCTCACGCATACAGAGGAAAGGCCATGGAGGACGGTGAGAAGATGGCCTTCTGTTGGTCAGGGACAGAGGCCTGGAACACACCAACTCTGGTGTCTCCTAGCTCTTAGACTTCTAGTCTCCAGCACTAAGACGAAACAAATGTCTGTTGTTTAAGCCACCTAGTCAGCGATACTTACTTGTGGTGGCCTTAGCAAACTAATACATACCCCCTTGAAGATTAGTTGAAGAAAATGCCAATAAAATGATAGTATCTATGTAGTACTGGTTTGTTTTACCTACAGAATGTTTGTCTTGAATTCTTTTTTACAAATAGAACACTCGAGGCTTGAATCCATTTTTTTTTTTCAGACCATGAACTAAAGCAATGAGAGATTGTATGGTGGAAGGGCACTGGATTGTAAGGCAAAAACCCTGAGTATGAATTCCCACCCAGCCACCAACTGAAAGTCTCTGTGCTAGGCACTGGGAAGGGGTGAAGAGAAAAGGAAGGGGCAAGAAAGAAGGACCCAGCCGAGCGTGGTGGCACACGCTTGTAATCCCAACATTTGGGTGGCTGAGACCGGAGGATCCGGGTTCGAGGCCAGCCTCAGCTACCTAGTGAGGCCCTCCACAACTTAGTGAGACCCTGCTTCAAAATAAAGAATAAAAAATAGGGCTGGGGTATAGCTCGGAGGTAGAATGCCCCTGAGTTCAATCCCCAGTACCCCCCCAAAAAAAGAGGGACCCAGCCCTCAAGAAGTTCACAGTCCAGAGAAGGAGCCAGTTGGTTACTATGAAACAAAGCCAAAGATATAAGCACAAAGTATAATAAAAAAGTCATAGGGACACCAGAGTATATTTAATTTCAAGGACATCCAAAAGGAGATTGCAATCTGAAAATGAGACTGGAGTTAAACTCTAAAGTCCCTTGTAAGTGCAAACTTTATGACTTTCAAACCCCTCTGCTGAAAATGGCTTTGGTTGTTAGTAACAGAATGAGAACTCCAAATATTTGATCAGGCATGCTATGTATAAACTTTTCCTATTATTCCAGCTATGAGATCCCAAAACTACTGGACAATTAAATCAAACTTCCTCTCAACCACTGTGTGTGTGTGTGTGTGTGTGTGTGTGTGTGTGTGTGTGTGTGTGTGTGTCTGGGGTAGGGGATGTGAAAGATTCACCAATTTACATTATAATAATTTTGCAGAACAAGCATGGTGGAACATCCCTTTAATACCAGTACTTGGGGGGCTGAGATAGGATTATCACAGGTTCAAGGCCAGCCTCATCAACTTAGAAAGACCTTGTTTCAAAATAAAAAGGGCTGGGAGTATAATTTGGAGGTAAAATGTTTCTGGATTCAATCCCCAGTACCAAAAAATAATAATAATGAGAATGATAATTTTGCAATAAAAAATAATAAGGCACATTGCTTCAGATATGGACTAAATGCAAGCTCCAAAGTAGAAGGAATCTTACTCTTCATTACAAGTGCATAGACTCCATGGAGTCTGACACAGAACACATCACAAATATTTGCTGCCTGAGGGTTGCATCAATAGATACACGTTTTCTATGAGATGACATGTAAAGTCTATGGGGAAGAAGCATCTTGAAATTCAGCTCTAGCAGTATCCTAACTCACACATGCCTAGGAGTTGCACATAGAAGCAGGGCTAATGTATCTGAATCCCAGGCCCTTCCACACTTGGTAGGTACATGACTACACTGTGTCACTATCTCCATGTCATTACTGGTCAAATGGGGTCCGTGATACCAACACACATCCATGAATTGTTGTAAAAATTAGAGAAGATAGTATGTGGGAGAATTCCTTGCAAACAAAGCTAGAAAAATGGTACAAATGCACACTTAGGTAGTCTCTGTGAAATGAAGAATCCCACTGTCTCTCTTATAGTTCAAAGTTCAAAGAGAAAACTTGACTTGTACTCTGGAGATTTAAGAAGGGCATTTACTGTGTAAGAAAAAATAAACTTTGAAATTAGTTAGAAATAGAAAGTCAGTCAATTCCCACCCCAACAAGATCCTACTTTCAACATTAAGTCTATCCCATTTGTAGAACTAGCTAAAAGTAATTTTTTTTCAATAAATCCTCATTTCCAATATTCTGGATGGCCTCTGGCAGCAAATGTTACATAGCTATAAAATGTGATCCTCCATCAGGGCCATTTTAAGACTTTTGCCTGTCCTAGCTACTTAATTTTGAAAGCTATACTCTCTTATATCAAAAATTAAAATGTACTCATATCCCATATTTCATTTAATTCAAGAACAGCTCTGGATGAGTTGAATCATGGCTGACTGGCTGACAGTACTATATTGGTAAACCTTTATTCATTTTTATGTAATCATTTTCATTCACATTTTGAAACCAGTAATTTTTTTCTAACCTCATATATTTGTTGTAGGGCCTTGAAAACTTAGTAGTTTTTTCAGGCAGGGCCTATAATGGGAACTGATAAAACAGTCCTGTCTTTAAGAATTGTCTAATTAGTTACCTTATATAATTGCACTGGATTTTGAATAAGAAGAAAAAGTCTTTGCCCACTGTTTCCTAGTAATCTATGTCCACAAGTCCATTTTCCCCACCTGTTCTGTTTGCCTAAGACTAGTCATTTGTTACCTGCTAGTTCCAATTGATTTCCTTTGCCTTCGCCTCTCTTAGCCATGAGTGCAAAGAACAGACTGTACGATTTATACCAGCCATCTAGTACCAATCATTAGATAACAAGACCCTTTACTGAAAGCATTTAGAGTAAAACAATACTTTAAGTTTACCTTTGCTTTCATTTCCTTCTTTATTACACTAGGTTCAAAGTGAGGCCAAAAATGGTATCACAAGGCCTATTTAGACATCCAAGCAAAGAATGCCAAGTCATTCTAAATAAATCCCCTGGCTCCAGTAGAATTTTATACATTTTCAAGTGCGTGTTTCCAATAACATTTTTGGGCTTGGTTTTTCCCTGGTCTGTTTCAGTCACTGTCTTTACATATAAGAGGAAATGAGTCATATTAAATTGTGCTCCAGCAAATGTCCTATAAAGACATATCTAAGCTATCCTGTTTGCTAATGAACAGATAAGATTTGTCCTCTGAAAGGAGCAAGGTTGGACTATGCCAAAGGGCTCACAGCAGAGTGAGAGGAACCCAGAGTCATTAGCCGGGGGAGTCTGAACTGTGGTCTTTCTTCAAGTGGGAGGGATAGGAAGGGAGTGGCAAAGACCTGTCAGCCTCGGAAACTCAGGCTCCTAGCAGAGGCTGGGAACTTCCTGTGGTTACCTAGAGGCTGCAATATCTTGCATAGATGCCCTGACAATTATTTTATAAAGTTGACACTGCCCAACTGCTTACTGCTGCTAGTAGAATAGTACCAAGACCAATGTCTTCCAGAATTATAGAACTCTAAGATCTACAAAGAAGAAATAAAGGTCTCTCTCTCTACCTGTTGTGGAGTGAATGGTACAAATTAAAAAACAAACAAAACAAAAAAAACCCTCATATTTCAAAATTTGAGTTCAAGCTGACTTCCTTAATTTGTGACTCCCAAATAGATTTCCTGATACACTTACCTGGCTAAACTCAAAGTCACACAAACTAATTTCAATATTTGCCGAAGTAAAAACAATTAGGTTAACTGGTCTGCCACAAATCCTAAAACCAAATAAATACACACAATTTTGAGATTTTTCAGGTTATCACATGCGGGGTTCTCTGTCTGTAGCATGAATTAATGCTTATGTGTATAAATAGCTACAGAGTCACACAGATCAGATAAATAAGGTGTGAGGTAGCACAGGATGGTGGAGGCTGAGAGGGACAGGAGAAGCCATGCTTCACCTGAAAGAGGCAGGTGCTATTTAGCTATGGCTGACTGTTGACATGTAGAAAACTGGGGCCAATGTGGCCAGATATTCTGATACTTCAAGAGAATTTAGAAGTTTGGATTCTTAGCTGAGACCTGTGATTGAGCCTGTTTAATTTGGTCACTTTGGCATGAAGAAAGATGATAAATACACCTTGGTCATTTGTTTTCATTGCTTTATTTAGCCTTAGCTAATCTCAAAGAGTTACTTAGAAAATATTCAACATAGATGTGTGGAAGAGGGAAAAGATCCATGAAACAGTAAAGCAGATGTCAAAGTCACACACTCACACACACACACACACACACACACACACACACACCTATTTATCCTTCATTGAAAAATACAGGAAACTTTAAAATATGAAAGCTCGTCATATGGAGTATTTCAGCCCCATATGCCATAGGAAAGTCCTGTTACGCTCTGCATCTATTTCATCCATTTCCCCCTTCCATTGAATTTCAAAACGTGTACACAGTGAGGTGGCCCTTATATCAAAGACTACAAACAGTGCTCAAAGACACACAGCACCTTTTTAAAGAAACACACGCATTCTCATAGGCACACTTAAAGTGGGAAAGGTTAAAGGCTATGCTAGATTGTTCTATTCTGTGCCAAGATTCTGCTCCAGCTGCAACTAAATAGTGGTTCTCAGGCTTAATTACATAAAGACCTGTGTAAATCCTAACTGTTTGCTATGTGATTAGAACTTCTATGGGCAAGAAAAAGCTCATATTTGATTTCCTTGCTGTCTGCACTTGCCCAAACCCTTTACCCACCAGGTATGTACTGAAGCTGTGTAAACTCAATATTTTTCTTTTGGAATCAAGGGTAAGATATAAAAGTTTATAGAAACAGTGAAACCCAATTGTGGAAAATTCATTTTATGTGAATGGAAAAAAAAAAAAAAACTAGTCTATATGTGACAACCAATTTTGCCATGTTGAAATTTCTCCCAATAACATTGAAAGAAATAGTTCTGAGCTTTTGAGTAAGAATCACCTCAGGTGCTTGTTAAAAATGCAAATACACAGGCCTTGTGCCCACAAGCTCACTGTGACTTTGGGCTGAGACCTCCCAAATGATTTGAATTCAGGAGAGCCAAGGACCACTTTGGAAAAGAACTAATCTAGAAAAAAATCCTATTTGTGCACATTGAACTTAGAAGAGCTATTATCTAAATCTATTTTTTTAAATGAATTCATACTGAATACTAGGGGGGGAGTGGCAAGAATAGCCCCTTCAATTATAACTATTCTCTCTTGTCAAAAGGTAACTGATAATTAAGTTTATATTTCCTTTAATATTTTTTAAATTCAGTTTATTTAGACATCATGCATCCTTTAATATTTTAAAATTTGGTTAATTTTAAAATGATACAAATAGATTTTGAGATAATGTACAAAACAGACGGTCAAATTTTTGATGTGTTCATTTGAACATTCTGAGGCAAAGAAGCATGTTTCAGAAGCAAGCAAATATAAATGCATAATTCAGTTAGGATTTTTTGTTTTAATTTGTCCTTGGCATTGATGAAGAACAAATTAGCTACTCTCCTCGGGTGCCTACCAGAAATAATAGTAACAAGTGGAGCTTTTTTCCTCCTTAGTAATATGTTCCTTTGTAGATAAGCACTGCGGAGAGGTAAAATAATGTCTTTTAAAAGTTTACTGTTTTCTTGTTCTAAGATGTAAATGATAGGGGAAGGACTGGGAGCTATTTCAGAAATATTTATTCCCTTGAGACAATGGATTTTGGTCATCAGACGAAAGAATCATGGACTATCAAAATGAAACAAAAAGACAACAGATTCAACTCTACAGCACGTTTTCATACATAAAAAGCAGGCACACCTTCTCACAACATTGTATATTTATTGTCTTAAAAAATGAACTAGGGGCTCTGGTACCACAAAAAAAAAAAAAGCTTTAATGATGTGAGGCCAATTTTTAAGAGAGAGAGATGTTTTCATTTTTAAAGAATTCGATAAATATAATGATAGAGTTAACAAATGTGTTTTTCTTGTTTTTGCTCTCAAAACTCCTCTAACCACGTATTAATCTCCAGTCTGTTTCATCAGTCTTTTATGATGTGTTACAAGGAGTTTTTCAAATTTAAACTTCATTACATCATTTTATAGTTATAAACCCTGACCACTAACTCTTGGGCTTAACTAGGCCATGAAGAGAGGAATGTATTCATGAGGTGAGTACAATGCTGGGAGCCTGTAACCTAAGCAAGGTGCAAACAAGTAAGGTCCCAAAGTTCACAATTTTAAATACACTCTACAACCCGAGAAATTAATTTAGAAGAATGAATTTCCATAATCTTAATTTATCATTGTTCCATCTCTTATGGAAATATGGAAATCTACAGCAGCGGTTGTCTTGTTCTATATCTAGAAAGGACACATAAGTGATTCTTAACAGTAAGAAGTTATTTGTGTTTGGATCTCTTTTGCCATGGCTTCCTTAACTAGCTCCTAGGTAGAATTCATTAATTTTTATTAACAGGGAAAACATTTGTTCCCGTGACAATATTTGCATTGCCTGAATGATTTTCACCTCTGCCACAAGGTGTACTATCGGCTCATACATCACCCGATTACTTGGAGAGCAGAAAGACCCTCAGTCATTAGTGAGTGAATTAAAGATGATCTTAAGAGCTATTAATCACAGTGACAAAAGCCTTAATGTTTCTGTGACCCTAGTGGAGCCTGGGGACTCAAAGGGAAGCAGAGGGAGAGAAAATGGAAACATATGTTTTCTCCAAAATAACCTACCTTAGGAGAACTGTCAAAGAGAGAGTCACATCAAACTAAGAAATTCTGCCAGCAACTGGCCTCTGGATTATGTGTCTATTTATCTTCTTGTGAGTCCATGTTTCCTTCTAAAACATACATTTTCCTGCTATAGACAACTAGAGAGCCCAAACCATTGTCTTTTGTGTCTTTAATTTCTTAATCCAAAGTTTATTCAGAAAGACTTTTGTTTCTGCTAAACTGCATTTCTTGAAAAAAAAAAATTCAATGTAAATTTCAGTCAGCCTGCTAGCCACATAAATCAGGATAAAAACAAGCAGACAATAGCAGTAAAGCACCATTATAAACATTAATTCAAGCAGATACAATATTCCAATAATGGACCAAAACGGTAACGTTATTAAGCACCACAGTAGGTTACAACACTTAATCATTCTTCAATATATTTGGCTGTATTCGTCTGGATGTTTACAAGATTATAATGGCATCAACTCCACCGTTAATAACATAGGCACTTGCTGGAATTTCAATTATCTTTCACAATATGTTGACATAAGGAACAGACTACAACTGGCTATTTCTGAATATGGTAAGAAGATCCATATCCCCTTATTTGTATTCATGTCTTTGTTTACATACCCAAGGAAGAAATATTGCATTATGCTTATATTTTGCAATTGGTTTGCCTCT
Organism: Graphiurus murinus; assembly: GCA_004027655.1. NCBI lineage: Eukaryota > Metazoa > Chordata > Mammalia > Rodentia > Gliridae > Graphiurus > Graphiurus murinus. The sequence goes on from PVLC010000292.1 coordinate 121,083, forward strand.
ATGATTTAAAAAAAGAAAAAGGAAATTCTGGCAAAGTGGCTTTTCTGCATGTCAGTTTCTTTGATGTGATTTGGATTAGCAAAAAGTATTGTTAAAATTATAGTTTTCCCTTTTGATATTGATACTGTGTTGTGATACACAAATTCTCTCAACCACTTTTCTGTGCTTAATACAGCAACTAACTCATAATTGGGGTACAACAACCATGTGTTAGACTGACCACGTAGGATAAAATAAATAACAATTAAAAACAAATATCCTGTGGATTAGGTATATTAAGAAATTTTAGAAGTTGTTCATTTTCAATAAATTTTTACCTTGTGTTTGACTAAAATGCCCAAATCAATTCAACTGAAATTTGAAATCAACAGAAGTTAGGTCTCTGGGGTAGCTTCTGTACAGAAAATCCTACTGCTAAAGGTTATGGGAGACACCCATATACTAACTTCTTTGCAATTATTAGTCACTGGACAAGAAAAATTTAGGAAACTCATGTCAAATCCACTGATATGTATAGAAGATGGATCAGTAAAATGCTCATGGCAGCATCTTCTTTAGTAATCACACGGTTCAAAATTACATTTAACAGAGTGAAGGTTTCAAGAATGTAATTCTTGGGGACAGAAACCTTCTTTATATGCTTCCCTCTTCTCTGCCTTCGACCCCCAGCACATAAGAGGAAAGGTATTCTTGAGTTAAAGGAAAATGGAAAGGATAGATTTACAAAGAAATCTGTTTTCATTTGGCATTCTTCCTTCTTCCCAGGCACTAAATGGGGGATCCATTATAATCTCAGAGTAGAATTCAACATTCATGAGATTGGATCTTTTTTTCCAAAAGCAACTAAAAAATTATTTCTGAATGGCTAGACCAGATATCCTAAGATTTCAGCGGAGCTCAACTGCAACGTCATACAGAGAGTGGCAAGAAACACGTAATCATTGCATCTTCCTACAATATGTCAAGAGATGTGTTAATCACTCAACCAACCTTAGGGCAGCACATGACACAAGTAATTTCTGGCTTTTATTGAGCATTTACCATAAGCCAAACTCTATTTTCAGTTCTTGGTTTACCTTAACTTATTTAAACTTCGTAATAATCCATGAGGTAAATATTACTAGTATCCCCATTTTACGGAGAAGGAAACTGAAGTGGAGATGTTGAGTGAATTGGTAAGTGATGTAATGTAAAAACCAGGCATGGTGGCCCATGCTTGTAATCCCAGTACTTGAGAGGCTCAGACAGGAGGATCACAGGTTCAAGGACAGCCTCAGCAAGTAGTGAGACTCTCATCAATTTTAGTGAGACCTTGTTTAAAAATAAAAATTAAAAACGGGGCTGGGTGGTGTGGCTTGGAGGTAGAATGCCCCTGGGTTCAATCCCCAATACCCCCCCCCACAAACACACACAAAAGTAATGAAAAAAGCATGATTCAAACCCAGATAGATTAGCTCCAGACAGTATGAGTACGGACTTAATCCCAAAACTATATACCTTTTCTCTCTGTTCTTTATCCCCATGATAGCTGCCTAAGAATAGGCTAACAGTAGGGGTTTTTGGTACTGAGGATTAAATGCAGGGGTTTTCTACCTCTGAGCTACACCACCAGCCCATTTTATTTTTTATTTTGAAACAGGTCTTACTAATAGACAGCTTTAAAATAAGACTGTCTATTCATTTAGAGATAGTATAAAGAAAAAAATAAAAGAAAAGCTACAAACTAAAAAAAAAAACAAACAAACAATAGATTATGCAAAAATATGCAATTAATCAAAGATTAGTATCCAGAATATAAAAAGAACCTCTAAAATAAGTAAGACTTTAAAAATCCCAACAGAAAAATAGGCCATAGACATGAACAGGATTTCACTAAATAAGAAACACTAGAGGCCCAAAAACATGTGAAAAGAACTCAGTCCCTTTAGTTAAGAGGAAAATACTAATTGGAGTTTGCTATAGTTTGGATACGTGTTCAATGAAAGTCCATGTGTTAAAGACTTGGTCTTCAGGGTCACAGAGTTGGAAAGCGATGGGGCTTGTGGAGGTCCTTAGGTCACTGAGGGCAGCCCCCGCGGGGGATTGTGGGGTCCTGACTCTTTCTCTCTCTGTTTCCTAGCTCATGATATGGCCTCTCACTCTGAAACCTTCCACCATTGCCATCCCGCACCCTCATCAGCGGCCATACCCATGGGACCATCCAGTCTTGGAATTGAACCTCCAAACTGTGAGCCAAATAAACATGACCTCTTCAAAAGCTAATTGCCAAGAGGATGTTGTTAGATGATAGGAAGCTGGCTGACACAAGGCTCTAGTACACTGAGATACTAGTGCAATAGGATAGTATTTTGCACCTCTAAGGTTGGCAAATACTATAACAACAAGTGTAAATCTATTTTTAAAAAA
>PVLC010000292.1:123588-156088 GCA_004027655.1 Graphiurus murinus
CTTGTAATCCCAGCATTCGGGAGGCTGAGACCGGAGGATCCGGGTTCGCGGCCAGCCTCAGCTACCTAGTGAGGCACTCCGCAACTTAGTGAGACTCGGTTTCAAAATAAAGAATAAAAAATGGGGCTGGGGGTATAGCTCGGAGGTAGAATGCCCCTGAGTTCAATCCCCAGTACCGCCAAAAAAAAAAAAAAAAAATGTTAAAGCTCTTACACATTGCTGGTGTGTGTATAAATCAGCACAAATCCTTTAACACGATATTGTACTATTTTGCACTATGTCTCTGACATAGCAATTCTACTCCTAAACAGTTTAGAGAAACTCTTGTACATACATATTGGAAGACATGTTCAAGATTGATCTCTTCAGCATTGCTTATATGGAAAAAAAAAAAAAAAAAACGCAAACCCTAAAACCCATCTACAAAAGGGTAAACAAACTGTAGCATGAAATATTATACAACAGTGAAAATGAACAACATGGATAAATCTTAAAAGCAAAATACTGTCCAGCTTGAGACAAGAAGCTTGCATGTTTGAAATCAGCCTAAACAATTTAGTGAGGACCTCAGCAACTTAGCAACACCCTGTTTCACAATAAAAAATAAAAAGAGCTGGTGGTGTAGCTCATAGGTAGATTACCCCTAGATTCAACCTCCAGTACATATATGTATATATATATGAGTATATATATACTCATGAAGACAAGCAAGACCCAGAAGAAATTTTTGAACTGAAAAGTAAGCAAACCAAACAATATATTGCTTGGAAATACTTACATAAGCAATAATCATTTTTTTTTTTTAAGTAGAGGAGCAATAAAACAATTTGGTTATTTCCATTGGTGAGTCTATTACTTGTACATATGTTCTGATCCATCAAGTATTACATAATAGAAGAATGATAATTTTAAAAGGATCCTGGGCCACCCACAGTTCACAAGGCTATAGGGAAGCCTCTGGCGATAATGCACCTTAATAGACAGGTGAGTAACAGTAGGGGGAATGTGGGGTCCACACTGGGTACAGTGAGAAGCCTGGAGAGAGGAGCACAGTTTGCCAGTCAAGGCCAGGAAAAGCATTTCCAGCAGAGGAAACAGTGAAGGATTGAAGGAAGATCAAAGCTATGAGCGTGGAAGGTGTAGGCGGGGGTTTACCATTGAGTGACAAAGTTTGGACTGTTTTGTGTCAAAGTGCCATTCCCACAGTTGTAAAAGTTATGGTTGCTCCTCTTTTGGGGGTGAACCACATGCTCACCAAAGCTTCCAAAGGAAACCTCTGTTTCCCTTTCAGATTATTGTTGTTAGAAGAGGGAGATGAGAATTAAACACATCTAGCCTCTCTGTCTGCCAGTTTAGACAGCTCGCAACACACCCTTAGGGTGTGTGGTGAGAAATCCATGCCGGTAATCTACCAAGGATGAAACACCAGCATTGTTGAGAAAATTTCATCCCATCAAAGGTACAGAAGCCAGCCAATCCTCCTATTTGTGCAGCTGACTATACCCTATGTGCACAAGCAATTTCCCAAATAGTTCAAAAAACCTAGAGAGGCAGAAACAGCACTGTCAGGAGGAATATGGATGACAATGAGCCTAATCATACTGGAGATTGCTCTGAGCAGCCTGAATGGACACATGTACAGTCATTTCCCAGTCAGGTGACTTAACAGCTTAGCCTGGTGCTAATGGCAGACAGAGCCACAGCCCTCCAGGAGAAACTCAATGCAGAACTTTCATCTCCAAAAGAGTGTGGTCAGTATATCCATAGTCTCTGCTGCATGACAAAAATGTAACAAATGAAAAAGTATACAATGATAATAAAATATGTCACCAAATAATATTTTTGGTTTTTATGATAAGTCAGATATTTTAATTTGCCATCATTTTTAAACCTGAGCCAATGCTAGCTGGTTATCACACTCATTGATGTATACTAGTATGTATTCATCCATTTTACCAAACCCACCTATCTGTCTCAATTTGAAACCAAAAATACCTATAGTAGACAAAACAGTATTCATTTTATATATTGTTAGCAAATCTAAGATATTTCACTAAGCAGATAACACCATGATATTATTTCCATGCGGAAACACTTGGCTTTTAAAATAAATTTTTCCAATGGATTTGTCTGAAATTATATCAAATAAACAACATGTTTGGGGCAGATGCAGATATCAGGCATAAAAGATGCATTTAAGATTTTTCAGCTTGGTTTACACTTTTTAAGCATAACTTCCATATGCCATGAAGGTATGAATCAGAGCACTTTAATCTTTTGCTTTGTTTTCTGATGCGCATAAAGGATTTAAAAGGTAGCTAGGACAAGATATAAAAATCCACAGCGAGTAGGCAGGTAAAACACCTCAATTGGGTGGGAGTACTAGTTTAATCTCTTACAAGCCAGAAAAGGAAGTTCAGGCCATTTCATGTTAAGGATTGTAGAATCAGTGATTACTGACATTTAGTGAAAAAAGAAAGCAAGCAAGAATAGAACAGTCCAAACAAATAAATAACAAGAGTTTCATGAAAGTGAGGCTACCACAGACAAGATACAATGGTGATCTCTATTCCACTACTGAGCTCAAAGTGACCCACAACCTTCACAGTTTGGTTAAATGGAATCATGTCTTTAGAGCCTCTAGAGATGGCTTCCTATCCAGTTACTTGAATGAGATCTACTCTTCCCTGAACTCTCACAGAACCTAGTCCAGGGCCTTGCATTCAGTAGATGCTCAGCAACTCTCTGCTGAATTTCAGTGGGTGAACCCCTTAAAAGAGGACTCACTGTACCATGGTCAAAAACAACTATCTACAATACATTTTTAAAGACTATCTTTTCTGTTAAGAATATTGGAAGATCTGGAATCTCCCTCCTCCTCACCTACTTTGTAAGTTCCTGTGGAGAGGAACATATTGCAAATGGAAGCTCTGTCAGACTTCTTCCCTAAGAGAAAGCTCCTTGACTCCCTTCCAAACAGCCACTATCAGAGACTCTGCTCAAACTCCCCTACATTAGGTCCCTGTGTTACACTCACTCACGTATCAAATATTCTTTGCGTCTCTACTGTGGTGTGCAGGACACTGCACTACGTTCCATGGGAGGAAGAAATACAGTCCAGATCTCCCTCCCAAATTAGTATCATGATCAGAGCAATAGATTTGCAATGAATAGCCGTGTTTATTGTAATATCCTTGCCCCCTTAGAAGCAATCACCATGTTAAGACCCAAGAAAACACAAGCAGACCCACACCAGGGAATGCCCGCTCTGCCTGCCCACACAAAGTGAAGGCCAAAGTCTGCCTCTGTTCTTAACGCCCACCAAAAGCCCTTCTCCGACTCTGCCAGCAGCCCCTGTTCTATGCAGTCCCATGACCTTCATTTTATTTTTCTTTTTCCTATTTTCCAGGGTTTATCTCTTCTCCACACTCTTCAGGAAGAAAAGAATGTTCCCCCGACAGTGCTTGGTCTGTCGCTTGCCCTGCTCACCTGGAAACCCAGCGGGGCTCAGTATGGGTTTTTCTTTCAGCAGTGTTCCCTGGGGAACAGAGTAAGGAGGTCCAGCTTCTCCAAAGAACTGCTGTGGTTGTCACTGGAGACACAAGAGGACTCTCTGCTCCTCTCTCTCTTGCAGCCTGAGAACCCTTCCCATATGTAAATCCCAATGGATAGAGAATTTTGTATAGTCTCCATTTTTTTCCCCAAACACATCTTTTTTTCAGGTTCCCCATAAATGTGTCAAAGTCATCCTTGTGCTGCTGGATGGTGACTTTGGAAACATGTTTAACTTCCCCTCGCTCAGACAATTGTACCCAGTCTACTTCCAAATTCTCTAACACTTCCTGAAGCATCATTTTGATCTTATCACCCTCACTCTCAAATCCTATGAGGTTTCCTCTTTCTTTCTGAGAGGGTAGGAATGGGGAGGGAAGTAACTGGGAATTGAACACAAGGGCAGTCTACCTCAAAGCTACACCACCAGCCCTCCTTTTTTCTTTCTTTCTTTCTTCCTTCCTTCCTTCCTTTCTTTCTTTCTCTTTTTCATTTTTTGAAACAGAGTCTTGATAAGTTTCTGAGGCTGGTTACAAACCTATAATCCTCCTGTTTCCGCCTCCCAAATACTGGGATTGCAGACATGCACCACTGTCCTCTGTGACTCCCAGTTCTCACATCAAGGAAGATACCTTAAAGCCTTTGCCAGATGTGTCACATCACAGCCTATCCTTCCCTTCACAGATCTCAACTCACATCCCATCAAATCGTATGACTGATGCTCTCCACCACACACAAATAATGCTGTTCCTCTCAGAGCCACCTTCTCTGGGTTCATGGCTTAGAACTTACCAAACCACTCATCCAGCCCTAATAACTTATTAAGTGGGCAGAAGTCCCAGGTGCTGTGCTTTATCTTTATCTTCATTATCTAAGTCCTATGCCACCACCTACCTGCAGCTGAGGAAATTAAGGCTGAGAGAGTTGCCCGTGATCACACATTTAGCATCAGAACCAGGATTTGAACCCCAGTTTGACTAATTCAAAAGCCCTGCTCTTAACTGTGATATGCCCACATCCCCACCAGAATAGCTCGTCCAGGTGTGCATCAAGCTTTAGGCACTCCCTGCACATGCCTTATGGTTTAAGAGTGTGATTAACTTCCAGGATGGGGATATAGTTCAGGTAGCAGAGCACTTGCTGAGCATGCACAAGGCTCTGGGTTCAACCCTCAGCACCACAAAAAAAAAAAAAAAATAGAACTATTATTGAATTTCCAGTAGGGTTTTTTCAGTACGATTTTTGTCAATCACTAAATATTAAAGGGCTAATATAAATTTTCATGTTATGAAAAACAAGTCCTTATATTTTAAAAGATTAGAGTCTAACTCTCTCATTTTACCTAGAATGTAAAATAAAGATCTAGATAAAATTGCCTTGTATCATGCTGTTCCTTGACATGTGGTTGTCCTCTCAGAGTGTCTACCCAAAGGTAGAATAATTGGGTCCTTTTTTTTTTTTTTTTTTTTGCGGTACTGGGGATTGAACTCAGGGGCATTCTACCTCCGAGCTATACCCCCAGCCCTATTTTTTATTCTTTACTTTGAAACCGAGTCTCGCTAAGTTGCGGAGTGCCTCACTAGGTAGCTGAGGCTGGCCTCGAACCCGGATCCTCCGGTCTCAGCTTCCCAAATGCTGGGATTACAAGTGTGTGCCACCATGCCCGGCTATTTGAGTCCTCTTGATGTCCTCTGAATCCTAGGCTCTAGGGTTCTCCTGGCCCACCTCCATCCTCCCTCATGTTTCCCTCCTATAAAATTCACCCTCCTATTCAGTTGCCAGAAGACCAGCCCAATCAGGTTTTTCATGAATTTTAGTTGTTTGGGAAAAAGAATAGGTGAATACTGCAGGGAGGGGGGATCTGTAGGTTAAGATCACAAAAAGGAATGGATGATTGTCCACTATCTAACCACTTAAAACTTCTCCGAGTTCAAGATGTTCAAAGAAAAATAGAATGCTGAGCCGGGTGTGGTGGCGCACGCTTGTAATCCCAGCATTCAGGAGGCTGAGACCGGAGGATCCGGGTTCGCGGCCAGCCTCAAGCTACCTAGTGAGGCACTCTACAACTTAGTGAGACTCGGTTTCAAAATAAAGAATAAAACATAGGGCTGGGGGTTTAGCTCGGAGGTAGAATGCCCCTGAGTTCAATCCCCAGTACTGCAAAAAAAAAAAAAGAAAAGAAAAGAAAAAGAAAAATAGAATGCTATCTTTCTCATGGGTTCTATGTTCATAAAGCACCTTCATAAAGTTCCTACTGTACTCTAGGCTCCATGTTAATTTCTGGAAGTAAAAGCATGGAAAGGACTGTCACTCTCCCTTAGGAACTCACAGTTGGAAAGAGAGCACACAAAGAGATGGTCACAGCATGGCATGATGAGTGAACTACTACTCACAAGTCCTCAGAAAACCACCAGGAAGAAGAAATGTGTGCACCCTGGAGAGCTGGGAGGGCTTCACATCAAAACCCAAACTGCAAGGACACTTCAAGTTGAGGACATAGCTGTGCTGAAACAGCTGAGTGAGAGGGAATATATTCTAAGCAAAGGAAAAGCATGCATGGGAATTACATCTTGAAGGACAGGTGAGAAGTTCTGTATAGCTGAAGTATAGACATAAAAAGGAGGCAAGATATAAAGCTGGCATGCTACATCTGAGGCATGTTATGGATGCCCTGGAGCTCAATGCTAAATCGCTGGGCAGCTAAGAGTCATGACATGATCCTATCACTAGTTTGGAAAGATAATGGGAAAGTGCTGTGGATGAGAGCTATGGGCGGGGAGAAATCAGAAGTTATTGTGATGACAACAGTGATTAGTGATGAGATGCTCTTTATTGGAACCTGACCCACAATAGACATTCAGCAAATGCTTAATTTCACTAACATCTTCATCTAATATACTGAGCAACTGGCCTTGATACTGTGTCTTTTTAAATGCCACCTATATTAGGGACATTGAGAATGCTCAGGTGCCTGGCCAGGAGTAAGAAGACCTAGACTTAGTACTTATCACCTATCATGTGCTAATTATTTTCTATACATTATTTCCTTTACTTGACACAGCAACGCTTCAACATAGTACTTTTACCATTTTACACAAGAGGAACATGATGCTCAGAGTAATTAATGGACAGATTTATCCTACTATGAGTAACGTATGAATTTGAAGTTGAGGTTTACCTAACTTTAAGCTACCCATAAATTCTAGATCATGGAAGCAAAGTTTACTGGTAAAGCCACATTCTCATTGATCAAATATTTTAGAATAGGATTCATAAGAGTGTGAAGAAGGGATCCCTGGCTTGCAAGAGGAGTTTGGATCTTGGTTTCACTTTTTACTCTATCTGGCAGCAAACCGGAATGAGTCACATTGTCATAACACATTGCATAACCCCAGTGAGGCACTCGCATCTCAACAACTCCTGGTTATTTCCCATTTGGTAATAAATCAAAGCGATCAACTGTTCTGTGGGTTGCAGAGGGTAGAAAACTCATTTAACTCTTAAATACCATTAAATATTTACTAGTATTATAAGAAAGTAATGCCACTTTCCATAATACATTTGGCTCTGGATACACTGAAATCCAGACTTCCACATCCCTGTGTACTGATATATTTCTGACCCTTAGGTTTTATTTGAATTCAGATCTCCAAAATCTCTTTCAGTCCGTCTGCCAGGAGGGGTGCCTGTCAACAGAAGTGTACAGCATCATCCACACAGACGTTAAAGTTTTAAAAGCAAAGCCAAATGCAGCTCACTCAGGAAAGGTCTTTTCTTTCTTTAAGGTGAGAGATGGAGCACAAATGAAGCATACCATGGTAAATAGGAACTGTGCTCGCTAGCAGTCATGCACTATAGCCATTAAGCCTTAAGGTCTTAAGGTACCAAGCAATGCATATGATAAATTCCTCAAAAACATCCCAGCCATAACATAGTTCTTGCTGATTGCTCATTTACCCATAATGCATGCTGTCATAGCAAAGCCTGACAAATGACAGAGAAAGCTCAGGTTATTTTTTACACTGACTGCCAAGCCCCTCACCTCAGATTATTCATTTATTAGGGCAATCACTGAGGTCTGGGTACTTAATATTGTTTTCACCAAATATGAAAATGATCTACTTGCCTATTCTTTAGTTCCTCCTAGGGCAAGCCATTTATCATCAGCTCAGGATAAATGACTGCTTCATTATAGCTATAATTTATGAGGTGTTAGAAGTAAAGAGCCACGCCTAGAGACTTAAAGCTTTAATATGGATTAAAATAAGATAATCAATCAAGCTAATACAAATTTTCTCTCAGCATTATTTCTTGTTTTGAAACAGCTTAATAATTTGGTGGCAGGGTAGGGGGGGGTTAAACCATGTTGAATATCTAATTATCCAACAACATGCATGTGTGTCTGAGACAGTATGTAAATAAATATAAGGTGTGTTACTACCGGGAAAAGAAAGAAGGAGGTGGAGGAGGGGGGATGGGGGGAGGTAGAGGGGGAGGAGGAGGCAGGGAGGAGGAAGAGGTGGAGAAGGAAGGAAGGAAGGAAGGAAGGAAGGAAGGAAGGAAGGAAGGAAGGAAGGAAGGAAGGAAGGCCATCAGCTGTGATGGCCTGAAATCCTTGTTTTCTTTAATGGCATCAGATAAACTGGAGGCCAAAGAGTTTACAGAGCAGGTGTAAACTTGAACAGCATATTCTCTCCAATATTCTTCTTATTCTCTGTACGAATATTATAGAGAGATTGCTGCTGCTTTATTTTTCCCTATTCTCTCCACAACAAAGAACTTACTCTAGGGAGAAAAGTTATGTCTCAATAACATTTCAACAATTTTGCTTCTTTTATGTATGAAGCAGGGTTGCACAACTCATAATTTGGACAAGAGCAGCTTCTTGCTGTGTCTAGGGAATAAAGAGAATTTCCTAGTAAACTAGCATTCTGGTCTTAAAATTTCTTTATTCTGGGTTGTATCTTGATTTTATAGTTATTTGGTTAGGCTAGAACAAATATTATGCCTAAATTATGTGTCGTGCTCCAAATGCTAACATAAACCTATTTGACCACTGGAGAGAAAAAAAAAGCTTTGGAGACTGTACGGGAAGTACATGATTCAGTGCTTTAAACCCACACTACCAAGAAGAAAATCATCACAAGAATTAACAAATAAGTAGTCAAAAGGCAAAGACACTAAGGTGATAATTTAAAAAAAAAAAAAAAAAAAAAAAAACCTTCCAGAAGTTATTGCCATTTTCTTAAAACCATGTTCCTTGCAGGTGAGACAAATGGGCCCCTACTACCCTCAGGCAAATCTTGAAGGATACTTCCAGCAAGGCCTGGTGACTGCAAACTACTCAGCCTTGAAATTAACATCCCTGGGAAAACCTTTTTCCCTGCTAGACAACAGCAGCTTACATCTTCAGGACAAAATGAAAAAGAATGACAAAAAAAGGGGGGCACAGAGAAGACAGTTGGAGTAGTCACGCTGAGTTCTCTTGAAGGGCCCTTCATTTTTTACTTCAGAGAGAGTGAGAGCGTGGAAAACACACAGATTCTGATAATGGCTTTCATCAACATGGCCAGTCTCCCCACTTCCTTATACATGCATACCACTGAGTTTACCTTAAAGGAGAAAAGGCTGGGACTTTCACAAAGGCTCTGCATCAGGAGCCCTGATTACACATTAAGCTCAGACTGTGTAGAAGAAAAGGATCTTTCATGAGCTCATAATGGGAACTGAATGTGAAAGCCATAGAATTGCAATCTAGAGTATGGCGACCTATGATATAAAATATTTCCATTTAGCATAACTGTTTTCCACTCGATATTATTTCCAGCAATAAAAATCTCTGGAATATCACTCAGGCTGGCTTAAGTTAAATTCCAATCTAGACCTGTTAACTAGAGGACATTTTTAATCATCAGTCAGCTTTTTCTACCCTGAGCATAATTCAACACAGCACTTGGACAGGATAGAACAACTGAAGCTCTGCAGTCACTGTGCATATGTCTCTTGGAGCTTTCTCTGTCTCTGTCTCTGTCTCTCTCTGTCTCTCTGTCTCTCTCTCTCTCTCTCTCTCTCTCTCTCTCTCTCACACACACACACACACACACACACACACACACACACACACATTTGAATATTGGAGTTGAAATATAAAGAAAAAAAATGAAGACATAAAATACAACATTCACAAATACACAGCATCTTAACTCCAACTTAAAAGGCACTCCTAAACCAAATATGGAGGCACATGCCTGTAACCCCAGTACTTGGGAAGCTGTGACAGGAAGATCACAGGCTTGAGACCAGCCTCAGCAATTTAGTGAGGCTCTTAGCAACAGTGAGACTCTGTTTCAAAACAAAAATAAAATTGGGCTGGAGTGTAGGTCAGAAGCAGTACACCCCTGGGTTCAACCCCCAGTACAACACACATACACACACACACACACACTCACACACACACACACACACACACTTAAAAAAATTAGGTACACTTAAAAAAATTATCTTAGATACGCATAAAGGGAACTCAGGTTATAAAAATGGATAGGGATACATACATACTACAAAAACACTAACAATTTCAGCTATTAATAGGCTTCTAGTAGGCATAGAAAAAACGGGGAGCAGATAAAAGACTGCTTACTTGCTTGCTTGCTTAACACCGCATGTATCTCCAGGTACACTAGCATCCATGTTGTCAACTATAGAAAATTTCCCAATTCTTTCTTATGCCTATTTCTACCATGTTCCTGATAGTGAGGGAAAATATTCTAGGTCTTCAAGAACAATATTGTCATCAATTATATTCCATACTCTACAATGTAAAGAAATGTCTTTAGTGCATGATATCATTGATTATTATTTTAATTTTTATTTCTATGTTAAATATATATGGCAAAAAATACATATTACTTAAGTAGTGAAATATTAATAATTAGACACAAAGAAAATTCACAGAAGACATTAAAATATTTTTCACAATAAATGTGAAAAAATTATCCTGGTATGCATGTTTAAAATTTGACACAGGTTACTTTATGGCAAACATAAACCACCATCACTAACTGAACATTTTGCAGTACTGGGGATTGAACCCAGGTGTGCTCTACCGCTAATATACATCCCAGTCCTTTTAAAAAATCTTTTATTTTGAGACAAGCTATCACTAAGTTCCCCTGGCTGGCCTCAACAAGCTATCGCTAAGTTGCCATCCTCCTGTCTCAGCCCCCCAAATACTAGGATTACAGGTGTGCCCCACCACACCCCTCTCTAACTGAACATTTTGAAGCAACGAGATGGGAACTACTTTTCCCTTATATCTGCTTCTGTTTCTATGATAAAATTTTTAAATAATTCCTTCTCTCAAAGTACTGAGTGTCTAAAGTAATGCTTTTTTTTTTTTTTTTCTTTTATGTGTGTGATGCTTCAGGGTAGACCTTCCCGTGTAATAGTCTTCAGTAGTAATATATTTAAATAGATCAAACCTTCCAATAGGAATCTATCAATATTAGATGCTTTGATAAGCCACATCATGGCTACACATGCTGCATGCCAGTTACATGGGTAGACTACCAGCACAAACCAGCTTTTCTCAAAAGGCCAACTGTACAGTTATTGATTGAGTTGGCTTAGGAAAGACAGACCTTTTTCTCATTTGTAGAACAGTGATGATGTAACAACTTAAAATAATAAATAAGCTGGGCGCAGTGGCGCATGTCTGTAATCACAGTACTTGGGAGGCTGAGACAGGAAGGTCACAGGTTCAAGGCCAAGCTCAGCAACTTAGTGAGACCCTGCTTCAAAATAAAATAAAAGCTGGGGCTGTATCTTGGAGGTAGAATGCCCCTGGGTTCAATTCCCAGCACCACAAAAATAAATAAATAAATAAATAAATAAATAAATAAATAAATAAATAAATAAATAAATGGTGTGGGAAGGCCACTGGTAAAGTAAAATGTATTACATAAACTCAAGATTGACTGGTGTTGCTGTTATTATTTTACTTTAAGCAGATTACTCATCTTACATCATGAATGGATCAGAATTTAGAAGACATTTGCATTGTATTTGCGTATGTTGGTTCATTTCTAAGAATATAAATTAAGCATCCACCATATAAGGGAACACAGTTCTTGACACAAAGGGGCATGTATTTTGGATGTCAAATACCTGCTTTCTAGTAACTCCCACTTTAAGTCAACTAAAATTCAGTTCTGTGCCAGCTTCAGAGGAACCAGGTTTTCCACAGGACCTAGAACTGACCAATAACTGGCCACACATTCTTGCCATATATTTATTGAACGAATGAGTGAATACTTCATCTGGCTGAATCTGGATAGCATCCTTATTTTCATCAGCTACTGAAAGTTAGATTTGAATGTTTCCATGTTCTATAAAGTTTGAAAAATAATATTTTTTAAAAATCGAAGTGTTTATCAAGCTAGTCCTAAGAAAAAGCAAATGTTGGTGCACATTTTTCCATGACTTTCATTGCCCTAATCATCTCTTGCATAGTAATACAGGCCCTAAAAATACTGGCTTTCTACAGAAAATGTCTCAAATGCAAATAAATATATTTCACTGAGTCAAACCCTGACATGAATGGAATAAGAAATAGTAACTTAGATATAAACTGCTAAGTTACCAATTAGCTTCTTAAAACAATTGAAAGTCACAGAGAGCCCTCAATACACAGAGGCGGTTAATTAATTAACATTAGATGTGATTAATAATGAGTCTCGTTTCATAGTGAATCTCTGCCTGCAATGACTGCATGACAGAACAAAAACCCTTCAGAGAGCAAGCAACTATATTTACCCTGATTGTGTTTGGGATTTTAACATGTTTTGTGCAGGCTGACAAATGGCCTATTAATTATCTAATGTTGTCTGACAACAACAGCTTGATAAAGATGTATGTTTTTGAATCGCTGGATGGAAACTGCTGGAGAAGAGCCCCAGAGGGGCCTTGCTGTCCTAAAACTGGGCTCCAAGCCACAATGACAGGCAAGACAAAGCCCTATCTCCCGCCACAGCCTTCCCAGATAAAATATGGCTTGGCATTAGGGACATTTTTTTTCCTCTCTCTCAGAAAACTGCTTCTGCAATATCTGATTAGGAAAAGGAGGAGTAGGTCTTTACTAAATTGGGGTTAAGGCATAATCAATATCATATATGGAGTGTCTGGCCTATTCTGCATAAACACAGGCACTTCATATTATTAAGGAGTCTATAATGCCAAGGAAGCATATGGCAGGACACTGCAGCTCTCTCTATTCTTTTTATTTAGAAGTTTATCTTCCAACCTGTTTGACAGCTGCTCCTAAGTGGTTTCACAGTGCCAAATTATTTTTATGATTGTTTGATGTTTTATTCTCCCATTTCAGTTAATGAGATAGGATCCCACAATGGCCATAATTCAGGCCTGTCAGAACTAAAAAGCATGCTTGTGGCAAGAGAGGCTGATGGTAAATAAGGCTAAAAGCAATGGATAATAAAAAACTCTGTTATCAGAGTCGCCTTTGCAATCAAAACTTGTTAGGGTCAGAGCCTTCCTTTCTTTGTGTGGCTTCTGGATATTCCCAACCCAGTGCGAGGTCCCTGTCCACCCTACTCCATTGCCCATTTCGACTCTGCAAACAAGTCCTCATCTCCTGGGGAAAGCTCACGAGGAATAATATTAACTAAGAAATGTGAGAAGGTCTTAAAGATATCGAGTGCTATATTCTAATTAAAGGGCTTGTGCATCATTTATAGTGCCAAGCGAGTAATTTGTCATACACTGTTAGAGAGAAATTGTTCAACAAATAACCTTTACAAGAGTCTTGAGAACAGCTTCATAATTGAAATCCCTAATGGTTTTGCTGGGAACTTTTATTAAGGTTTGAGGGATTTTTTTTTTCCTTTTCCTCTCTCTCAAGAGTTTAGGGAAACTTATGGTTGCAATGTAGCAAGTTTCTTTCAGAAAAGGAAGCCCTTTCTCAATTATATTTACAAATGCCCTAAGTATAAACAAGGCCATTTCTGCTAATAAGCAAAGGGACAGTGGTTTGACAGAGGAAACTGGGAGCCTTGTTTTGCTGGTTTGTGTTTCCATTTTTGTTTTTGTTATTCCTAATGGAGAAAGAAGCTTTAAGAGAGATGAAGATGGCTGAATTTTGATTTTTTTAAATTATCTTACACTATTTATTTTAGTGTAACATCATCCTCGAAAATGTGATGATAAAAAAAAAATTAGAATTCCTACTAGACAGTGTATAGCATAAATTATTACTCAAAGGTTTAAAATATGAAAAGCTACCACTTTCCCAAACAATATTTCTTTCTTCTTATTACACATTGAAATAATGGTCCTTCATAGGCAGAAAATAGCATGGCAAAAACTCAAATAATAGTAAGTCCCATAACTAATTACAAAACCTGACATGCCTCATGCAGAAACACTCCCCAATGAGTACCAAGGATTGGCTGCTTTATAAATATTTAATGCTTGCCAGAAACCCCGGTTTTTCTATCACATCTAAGCCTAAACCATTTGTCTCCTCTTACAATCAGCCATGTCTATGTGGTGTCATCACGTCCGAACAAGTCTGAGTTACGGCATGTTTTCCAGGATATAAAATTCAGGACATGACACACCGTCATAATGTGAATGGAACCATTGCACAACTGAAGAAGGATGGGGGGAGAAATTGTAAATGAGTTGTCATTGTAAGTTTAGTTCCTAAGAACTCAGGTCAGAAAAACTGAACTTCAGGAAATACTGGAGAAGGTATGAACCGGTTGAAACCATCTGCTGAAGATGCAGATCTTAAAATACTCCTGTGTAATCTTGGTTTTATTTCTGCAACCAAATACTCATATAAAGATACTGCACCACCAACACCCCAACTTAGGGGATATCCATTTCCATGATATCCATGCTAAAATCATGTGTATCTCCTCATTTGTACTAAGCCATCTCTGGGGAAAAGTGTAATGACCTCTGATGAAGGCTGGCAATGTAGCTAAACTCAGTAGAAAAACTTTGATAATAAAGAGTGGCTCTGTATTAAAGGGCTTTTAGCAGCAATTAGAAAGTAAAGATAACTGCTGCGTGACTCACGACTCCCCCGGAATTATGCTAAAAGCCATGACTATCTCTAGGAGAATGACTCTCACATTGGGCCACCTCAAAAGCTGGTAGCATGTCTGGTGACTCTCAGGACAGTAAACTGTGGAGAAAAAAAAAAATTCTAAGGCTCAGAAGAGCTCAGGTAACTGGCCTGGGCACACAGCCCCTTCCAATCATCTTATGCACGGCACTCAGGAGTACCCAAAGCTCTGAGACAGTAGCCTCTTCCATACCACTACATAGTTCATTCGTTTTGTCCATCATGATTGTTCCTCTCGTCCACTGGACCTGCCTACTGTTTTTAGATGTGGTTTTTATGTGTTTGCTGGAAGAAAGCCTGTGAGCTTGGTCTAGGCCTAGGGCTACAAACTATTAGTCCACAAGCAATCTTTGGCCTGTAGAAGTCTTTTATTTCAGTATAAGTGTGTTTCTTCTCCTTATATTAAAAAAAAAATTGCACTTGTCATCATTTAAAAGTGAGAGGATTTTACATTAATAAGAAAAAAAAAAGATTTCTAACTTCTTAGAAATTTATAAGGTCTGGTAGCATGAGATTCATACTCAGAAGGAAAACATCCTGGAGCTGTAAAGATATTACAGACATTCTTATATTCTCCACGATCCTTGTTCAATTTCTCACCTAGCTCCTGCTCTTGCTTTTAAACAGTACCCAAACTCTAGGCCAAATGCCCCTCATTGCACAAAATTAAGGTCTGGGGGATTTCAGTGGAAGTGATCAATGTTACAAAACTTGTTTGCATGAGAGATGGATTTAGATCCCAGTCCTCCTAGTAGCCAAACCAACAAATTAATTATTTGTTTTCAAGAGGCCTGGGGTATAGTGGGGGACAGAGCATATATTTGTATATGGCCATAATCAGAATGAAAGGCTGAAGTTACTCTTGTTACTTCTCAAGAAAAGAAAGCATAGAGTGCCATGGTCTTTCAGCATCCGTATCACTTAGGAGCTGGTTAGAAATGCAGAATTTCGGGTAACCACCCTCTCAACCTACCAAATTGGTCTGCATTTTAACATGCCCTACTGCAAGATGAAAATTCCCTGCTCTGAGGGGAAGAACTTTTCTCCACTTCTGAAGTGCTTCCCACCAGCCTCTCATGAAGGTCATGGCTACAACATTCTCTTGGACTCCTGTGGCCACCATAATCTATGCACTAAAAGTTTCATGAGTACTAGTAATAAACTACTAAATTGGGTTTCTTCCCTCCATGTAGAGGAGGAGAGCCCATGCATGACCTCGTTAGGTGTGCTTTTCCAGTGTGAGGAGCTAAGGACTGACCCCAGAAGAATGGCTAGAAGCAGGAGGAGGACTGGTATGGGCCAGGTCACCTCAGCTGCTAGACTGAGGACCAGTTGCACTTCAGTCTCATCTTGCTTCACTCCTGTTCTCCATAGCCAAAAGCAGCTCCCCCTCAGGGACCTGCCACACATCTGACTTTTCCTTCCAGGCCCCTCACCCCTAAAGATCTCCACCTTATAGGCCATACCCAGGACATCACTTAGAAGAGGCAACTGGTTGTTGAGATGCCCAGGAGGATTCCTTTTTCTTTAACTGAGGGACTCACAGGGCTTCCTTGCTAGCCACAATTGTTTGGTTGGGCTCTCTATCTGGAAATCCAGCCAAGAACTAGAGCCAGGCATAAAGATAAAATGATTAAGTAAATTAGTACAGGACTTAACAGGAGAAGAAATGCCTTTGAGCATGGAAAGGGGAGGAGAGGACAACTTCAACACTACTCAGTTTCTCTTGTCTGATCATATCAGACCAATTTGTGCCTGTGATAAGAAACAGAATACATGTGAAAGAAGAATAGAAGAAAAAATGAATCACAGTCTTCTTTTTGGCTTCATCATTGGGTTTGACATGAAAATGAGACTGTCCCCTTAAACAGAATCTCTGATGTCCATGTTTGAATAATAGATGTTTCCCATCTTTACTGCAAACATTATCTCTGAAATATAAAGACCACATACCTGTGATGCCAGCTGCCTTCCAGGCACACACTGAGGACTGGGGTTTCCTGTTTTGTGTTTCCTCCTCTTTTCTCCTCCCAGAATAAAAACAAATGTCTCTGTATTGTTCAAAAGCATGCACAGAAGTGTGATGTACCCTAAGCTAAGCTTTCAGGTGTTCTTTTTTCCAAAGCTTGAGGAAAGAAAATAGATGACACCACGAGTTTAATACTAATTGATTTATTACCTGCCTAAGCAAATCCCGGGCTGCGCAATAGCAGACCCGGACTTAAAGCAAATGATTTACAAGATAATGTTTGACTCTGGGAAAGGGTAATCAGATCCAGATACAATGGATGATAGGATAATTGAGAAGAAATAAAAGAGGATAAATTGCCATGTGCTAATGAGTTTACAGGCCCTAATGGGAAGGACATCAGTTTTAACACTCAGGTTATGAGCTAGGAGCAAGGCTTTTTCTTTTCCCCCTCCCTGCCTTCAACTGCTAAAGATGTAGTGCTGAAACAAACCAAGATTAATGGGATCCCACTCATTTACTTAACCATTCTTTACACCTCAGACAGCGTCTTGTGTTAAACATACAGAATGGTGCCACTTATTTTTTAAAACCAACTTTGCTCCACGCACTTCCTGTCAGCAGATGACACTTACTCAACAGTACCCAGATATAAATGTTTGGGGCTCAACCACTTGAGCAGCGACACTTCTGTCTCCAGGTCCCCGCAGGCCCTGGAGCCGATGGGTGGACGCCATTATCTGCAAGCCTCTTGGCCTAACAGAATATTCCAAAGCATTTATGCAACCTGGGCGCACTCACATTTGGAAATGGTTGCCTGAGCAGCAATCATATCTCGCCTCATGATTCATTTTTATATCTCACTCACCCGCCATCCCACATCACCAGCAAGGACTGGTGACACTTTATTGGTATTTTTGATTACTGCTATAGCCATCTAAATTTTTCACGGGATGGGGGTCTCTGGTCCAAATGTAGCCGCGCGCTGGACTGAGGGTATAGGCTACAAAGAAATAAAGGGGCAGGGCGATTGGGAAGTAATGTAGAGCTGAGACACTTCCTAGGAGACTGAGAACCTATTCCCTTATAATGTTTCCATCGAATGAAGTTTAGTATGATGAATCGTGGTGCAGCTACAGCACATCGGCACCTCACAAAAAATCAGCTCAAGTGCAGCATTTAAACATGTCTGAACACGGACTAGATGCCTTCACGCAAAGCCCAAGGAAAGCCCATTTTGCATGTCCAAAATGGCCATTGTCACGGGGGTGGGGAAAGGAGTGTTGGAGTGTTTCCCACTTCCACATTTACGTGGGAAATCCAAGTGCTTGTTTCACTTGTACTGATGTAATCCCAACCAGAGAGGGGTCTTACTCAGAGGAGTTCGTCAGTGTTACAGCTGCAGCATAAAACAATTGAGTGATGCCTCCTCAGACCATAATTAGTTTCTTGACCTGGCATCTCATGGAGCAAGGATCTAGGGATTGATCTGAAACTGACAACCTGGCTCTGGTGGAATCAGTGTCACTGTAGCTCTACAAGCAATCCTATCTACCTGCTCTGTACCTGAGATTTTTAGGAACTCCCAGAGCATTTCAAGTCTCTGACAATAGGAAAATTTCACTGGTTCATGTCAATTTGGAGAAACCGGTAAAAATCATGTTAGATTTGTCACCTTGCTTTACACTTTTCTAAGTACTTTTACCCAAAATGTCACCAGATAATAAAGGAAGTGTGTTTTAGCTTTTAGTTGTTACTGAAAATATTTTCTCAGCCTAATCAATAGCTAAGATTCACTTTAATTAAGATGGTACTCATATATAAGTAGAAGTAGATGCTTCTATTCAACTCTATAGGCTTCTCTTTCTCCTTCCTCTCTCCCCTTCTTCCTTCCTAAATTCTGCATTTTCTTATCTTACACCTTTATTTATTAAAAATTTGCATAGAAAATCTGTTCTCAGGCATATGAGGGCCACCTCCAGTTCAAACCAGACCCAGTTTGGTTAAATTCTTATAGTTTTTTAATTAGGGCTGTGATGCTATAGCCTATACTCTTAGTGCAGAAGCCTCTGGGGCTAGGCAGTAGAGAGGTATTAGAGACTGAGATCAGTATATGTTCTGAAAGACCCAAACCGGTTGTTTAAACACTTTAGGCTACTGGAATTATTTTCCAGAAACTTTAAGGTTAGGTTTTCCATGTTATAAAGAAAAAGGAAGCCAGGCACGGTAGAGCACAACTGTAATCCCAGTACTTGGGAGGCTGAGATAGGAGGATCCCAAGATTAGAGGCTAATGGGGTAACTTAGCAAGACTCTGTTTCTAAATTTTAAAAAGAATAAAACACACTAGGAATGTTGCTAAGAGATAGAATGCCCCTGGGTTCAATCCTTAGTAGCACAAAAGGAAAGGAAAAGAAGAGAAAAATTTTTTAAAGAAATAGGAGCCCAATTTCTCAGGCAGATAAACTGAGTCTAATGGGTTGCCATGTGGGTTCTGAAGGTCACACAAGGAGCAGAAAAGCTGGGAACCAGTCCTGGGATCTCTGACTCCCACATCCCCTTTGGGAACACTGGACAATACTGACACCCTCCATGAACTGAATCCAAAAATCGTAAAAGATAAGTTGTTTCCTTATATTGTTCAAAGAGGAAAAAAAAGAATAGCTTTCCCACAGAGAGCAAACAAATAGTGAATGGGCCCTCTCTTCATCCTATAGAATGCCATGTGAGAATATTTTTTTTCTTATGTGAATTCTTAAAAAGTCACTTTGGATTGCTGCCTAACTTACAGAACACTTTAGAGAGACCTATTTTTTTTGTCTAAACAATAGACATATCAGGTCATAGAATTTTAGGGTTGGGAAAGACTTTAGAGATCACAGAGTTCAACACCCTCGTTTTACAAACTGAGAATCAGAAAGATCAGAGGGCATGTAGATGTTTACAAGTAGCTTTTATCACAGAAGCAATTAAATAAATTACAAGGAGACAGACTATTTGCATGAATGTTCCAATTATTCTAGAATTATTATCTAAAATACATTTACTATTTCACATGGCAAGACCTGGTTTCTGCCATCCCAAAGTGCCACAGCAAATCTCACTAATGGTTGGGAGAAACTGCACAATTACTAACCAGACACTCACGAGCCCAGCCCATTGCAGATTCCATGGCTCCAGATCTTGTCAATGGCTAGAAGAGGACATGGAAGAAATTATTGTGATCACAGGTGTGGTGCAACACAGGGATTAGGGAAGAAAGGGGACACGGACATTCTTGGAGAGGAATCTTATGACCTACAGGAAAATCTGAAATATTCAAGAGATCATGTTCCAGGTTCAGGTACCAGTTGGCCAATACCTTTTGGAAAATAATCCTTATCTTTTATTTGATGCCCTCCTATTCTCTTCTGAGCTAGTAAACTTACAGCTTCCAAAGCCAGCTCCTAGGGAAAACAACTGCTTTTTCTAACGCACACAAGCATTGTACTAGGAGAGCCTTCCCCAAGGACATAGTGTATCAATACTGTACACTACGAAACTTTCCAGTTCTGCTAAGGTTGAAACTTCCCCCCGAACCTCCTATTTCATCTGCTGTAGAAATTAATCAGAAGACCTCAAAATGAGTGATTTCTAAATGACTTACCCTGTGGTGTCATCTGACTTACCAACTTAGACACAAATGATTGTATGAGTGGATATGCAAGTAGAAAGTAGATGGTTTTAAGAAGACATTTTTACATAAAAAGGACTTTGACAAACACAAAGCCCAAGGTTATTTCAAGAGAAAGCTGACATCCAGGATTAAGTTTTTAAGAATCCTAGGAATTCAGGATTATAAAGGAAATGTGTACCACTGCTTATTCAGAATCTTTACTTTTCCAATGAGACAATTTAGATTTAACTATTCAGAGATTTGGCCAAGATCATTTAGCCAAATTAAACAGCAATGAAAAGCTCCAGCTTCTGGGTTTCCACCACATTACATTTTCTAGTGATTCTGAACCTGCTCACATGATTCTAAAACACAACAGCTGAACCACAAAATATCACTGTGTGTTTTGAAAAGATATATTTCTGGAAGTGATAGTATATGTCACAGCTGCCCATGAATGCAAAAGTAATAGTAGCTAAGAACATATAACTAATAAGGTAGTTTCTAACCATTAAAGGCAATATTTAAGGAATCCTATTAGGAAATCAAAGCTAATTCCAAAGACCTTACAGACCAATGGAAGCAACGGGATCCCCAGGGAGCTCACGAATGCCAGGTCTTTTGATCCCATCTATAATCACAAAAATCGTAGAATGGTATTTTTGTAGTAGAGCTACCTTCTTACTCTATCTTTGCTTTGGAGCTTTGTTTTTCCTCTCCAAATTCACTACAGAGCATGGCAATTGGGGTTTCAATCGCCGAGCCATGATGGTGTTCCAAAGAGCAGATCTTAGATACCTCTGAGTGAATTTGTCATGAGCCTGAAGACTCAGTGAGAGACATTCCACCCTTCAACTAATCCCCAACCCGTGGGGGTGGCCAGTGGCACCAGTGACAGTCTATACTTTCAATCAACAGGTAATAGCTCAGCAGGCCAAGTTTCAAGCATTGTATAGGTATCATTTTATTTTTATGCCAAAATGCTAAAGCTGTTGATGAGAAAACTGTACTCATGTTGAATGATAGGCTTAATGTCAGACAGCCAGATGTTCTTACTTAGGGCTCCTTCCATCTCTGCCAACTGGCCAGAATGAAAAAGGATACAAAGGTGTTCTGGACTAGGAGTTCTCTGAAAGATGGAGGAAGAAGGAGGATTTTGCTTTCATATCATCATATCTTCAGAATCTACTACACTGCTTGACACACAGTAGATGTTCCATAATGTTTCTTGAATTCATAAGATGGCACTCTAATCAGTTAATATTCCCATTTAATTTGGTGTAGGAAAAATTAGGACAACATTTTTATGTTGTCTTAATTTTATTCTTGTATATTATTCTGGCAGAACAGTCTTGGAAACAGTCTTGTAAAGTAGTTCAAGGGTTCTTGCTTTCAAATTCAATAAATAATATTGCTGTTATAATGAATACTGTAAAGGTAGCCTTTATTCCTATGTGTACATATGCATTCTAGAATTTAACAGAAAAAAAAGTTTAAAAATTTCTTAAAATGAAATTTTCCAGTGCCTAAATTATTCATAAAATCTCAGTCAAAAAATCAAACTTTCAATAACATATTTATGTGTAAACATACAGACTAACTTTTTACTTATATTAGTTAAGTAATCCCAGTTCAATAGGACAAAAAGTTTTCCTATTTTGGGCAAGGATCTTCATTTTTATCACTTTGATAAATGCTCAATTCAAAATATTTCATGAACAATGTGGGCACATGTATGTCCATAAGCATGCAAAATAATGTACGCATGTGATTTTACAATGCAATTTAAGTATAAGGAAATGGACTTCTTTTTCCCAGGCACAGGACATTAAAAAAGAAAGTGCCCTAGTGGGAAATGGAAGGATTAAGCAGGGATTCCTGTATGGCATCATTCATCTTACACAGATATTAGCTTGATGCTCAGGTGAAAACATAAAAACTCCATCTGTTCCCTAGCCATGCTTAGTTTGTGTTCAGATGGCTTGCTTTAAAGATTAATATGCAATGGGTTAAATTAGTTATTTCCACTGGAAAAAAAAAAGTGTACAAAATGGAGCATCTGGTTTTGCTAAAAGTATTAAATGATACTTAAGCAGGTGAGTGTCATCTCTAGTTTAAGGATAAAGTGAACCAATAAACTAGATTTTGCCTCCATACAGGTTTCAATCAATGTGAGTACAAACAAATTAAAAATAAGAAAATGATTTTAAACTCCAAGGTCATCCCCAAATGTGCTTAAACACTTTTATTGAGGTGATTTAGCCATATCAGAAATTTTCTGTACTTCTTGTTCTACTTTATTACTGAAACTTTAAATAGTTCCACATTTCAAATCATACATTTAAATTTTCAATTTCTTCAACTGTCATTAGAGTTGGAGTAGTTGGAATAATACAATAATGATGGATTTTGTTTCCTCTTTAATGACCATTTGTTTCTTCAAAATTATATTTTTTACTAAATATAATCTTTTTGGGAAAATTTAAAATATGTAATGTGAAAATGTCTTGATTCACCTGTTTTTCTGCAAGTAATGTATACCCTTGGCTAGGGCAGGGCCTCCTTCACTGCCAGGGCAGTCTTGAGAACAACAGTGCCACAGACTGCAGAGCCAGGATGTGGAGGCAACAGTGCCGCTCCAGCTAGCAAAACAGGCTTGTGTGAGCATGCTTGCGTGTGTGCATGTTCAAGGTTCGCACAGGGAGTTTTGCTAACATTTCCAAAGCAAATAATTGAGATGCTGAAATTTTTTGTTTGGAAAATATTTCAAAAATTTTTTCTGTTAAATTTAAGAATGTGAAAATATATTTATGTTTAGCATGCATACTTAAAGATGAAGCAACATTTATGGTAGTCTACAAAATTGTTCTCCTCCTCCTCCTCCTCCTCCTCCTCCTCCTCCTCCTCCTTCTCCTCTTCTTCTTTTTTTGATGTGAAACAAAAGAAAATCTCAAACCACTATCCCAAATCCTTCCTGGTGATCTGCAGGATTTCTTGGAGTGCAGATCTCACCCACTCTGTTTACCCAGAAACGTTATCAGCCCTCACTCATTGTGGGCCACTTCCATTTGCCCTGGTTGCTTCTATCTGCTTTTTCTAATCCTTGCTGGATTCGAACCAACAAAGTAGAAGAGCATTACATAGGGAAGATTGGGAATAATTCTCCAGGAAACTGAGGGATTACTGTATTATTCATTTAAATCTCTTGGGCTTTATGTTATACGTACCCCCTTAAATAGTCTCTTTTATGACATGTATTGACTTTCTGTTCACCACTATCCCACATCAGGTAAGTGAGGAACAGATCAGCCCTCCCGTTTTTTACGGTCATTGTCATCAAATCTCTATGTTGAGGATAAAACATACAAGTTTTCTTTCTTCTAGTAAGAAATTAAGTTAAATATTAAGAGCAAATTTTAAAGTACTTACTGATTTCTTCTGCTTTACTATGTCAGATCCCAATGATAAATGTCAAGTACCTTTGATATTCAAAACATTGAAAATGTACAGAACCACAGCTATGTAGGAGAAATGTGCTGTGGTTCACTCCTGCACAGAGAGATTGCAGTGAACAAAATCGTATCGTACATTTCAACAAGCAAGAAGAGAGAAGCTCAGATGTTCTTACCACAAAGAAATGACAAATGCTTGAGATGATGAAAGGACAAATATCCTAAATACCTTATCTACCTGTACATATCACGGGATCAAACCATAAATATAAAAGTTTTCACTTTAAAAATCTTACAACAAATAATATTAGAATAAGAAGAAAAATTAAAACACATTACTAACAAATTCCCCAGTGGTTTCTACTCATCTATATATTTGTAGTGTATTTAAGTTTTGTCTTGTGCTTTAAATTCCTCCATTCTTGAAATAGCCTTGTCTAAAGATTAAGAGCATGGACTCTGGGGCCAAATTCCATAGGTTTTTACCTCAGTCATACCACTAAGTAGCTGTGTGCCCTTGGGAAACTTATTTGACCTCTCTGTGCCTTAGTTTCCACATTTGTAAAGCTGGGATAAGAATACTATCTCATTTCCTAATATTATTATGAAGATTAGATGAGTCATTATGTGAAAAGTGCTCAGAATAGTGTCTGGCCCATAGTAAACTCCCTGTGTTTATTATATAAATTAAATAAAACAAAAACCTTAAGGACATCCATTGATTAGATTTTATTTGGACAATGCAAATAAATGGTCAGCACTTTGCTTGTCTGAGCTTGTCATCAAACTGTGATCTCTCTCATTTTACACTGATTTTTTTCTGTGTGTGTCAACATCCATTTTAACATAATGACATCATTTCATTCCACTTTGGCCTCAGCTGTTAACAGTGCTATTGAACACTTGGTTTGGATTAATTTATCTTTCACATTTTCATATGGCTTTCTCACTGTTGGAAAATCCTCATGATGTACTAACCAATTTTATTTTTAGAAAATTCAATCTCAGAGATAAGTGATTACTTCCAAGAACACATAAAGATTACAAGCTCAAAAACAACTGGTCTGGTGTTTAACTGTTCTCTTTCTTTGCTCAGTCACAGAGTCCATCTCCATCTTCTGGGCTTCAGCTCATAGTATTCTGAATATAACCCCTATGCTTACCTGATCCTCTTCTAGGAAAAGATCTTTAAACACCAAGCTAGTTAGAAACCAGGAGACAGTCAAAGTAGAAAGCCACATGTCTATACGAACTTGCATCTTAAAACTGGAGTGTCATCCCAGTACTAAGCTCAGACAGGAGGATCACAGGATCAAGGTCAGCCTCAGACCTTAGTGAAACCCTCAGCAACTTATCAAGACCCTGTTTTGGGAGGGTAGCTCAGAGGTAGAATGCCCCTGGTTTTAATCTCCAGTACCATCAAACAAACAAAAAATAAATAAATAAGACTTCACTTTGATTATAAAGTTGTGTGGAGTTTGTTGTCAACTGAACCCTTGAAATACGATGTTTGAAATACTGATTTTAAATATAAGGTTTAAAATCAGAGTGGAATTGAATCACTAACCACCAGCTAGTGCTGGACTGGGAATCCACAGTCCCGAAGGCCAACTACAAACGCAAGTGCTTGGTATGTGTGTGCCAGATGGGCTTCGAGTTGAACAGCGTGCACGCTGATACTGGTGTTTAGAAGCCGGCCTGTCTCAAAAATGCCGCGGTCCACACCTTTGACCCTTAACTGGTGCTCAAGCCCGCTGCGATGAGGACTCCCAGCGAAGGCACCGTCCGTGCTTGGCTGCATTTCTATCTGAGTGCCAACAGCAAGATAAATGAAAGAGTGGTTCAGGGGAGTACTGGTGGTTTGGGGGCTATTGATTTTTGGTCCATTCTCTTTAAAAGTGAGATCTAAAAAGTTGACAGAGGGTCATTAATTTCATCATATACTTGTCGTCTCATCCATAACCAATCCAGGGTCTGAGTGTGGTTGTCACTCTGTGTTTGCACTTTATTTGTTTAGGGTTTTCTTGGTGATTCCATTCTCTCTCTCTCTCTCTTTTTTTCCCCTTTCACTTTGGCCTCTTTAAATAAAGAAAGAAAAGAGACATGCCAGTTTGCGGCTCTTTCCTGAAATTGATTTGGGGGTGGGGAAAATTATAGATAGGGCTATATAAAGACAGCCTCAGATGACAGGAGACCGTCACAAACCAGTCTTTGCCAGCTGCCTTCCACCCTCGGTTTAAAAAAGAAAAACTCCACATAAATTCATCCATCCTAATCATTCAATTAGCCTTCAATCGAATAAACACTCACACAGGTGAAGTCATGGTCTCGCTTTAATGAAATATTAAAATCCAAGTTGCCGACATTCTCATAAAGGCTCACAAGGTCCTAACAAAGGCTGTGAAATGCACACAAACAATTGATGGTAAAGACCTTTAATGGAGTTTTTTTCGGCTGTGAGTTCTGAACACATCTACAGATCTTTCCAGTGACATTGAGCTGAGTTTTAAGGTATCATGAAAACATCTCACTGCTGTGATTTTATTGTTGTTATGATGACGGGTTTATTTTTTGTTTGTTTTTTAGCAGGGTAAGGAGAGTTTGGCAGCCTCCATAATTATTATTGAAATAACCATCAAATAAAATCTTTAAGCCTGGTTGAATATTCAATGAGCTGTGTAAATCTGGAGTGCACAAAACAATAGCACAGGGCAGAGGAAAATTCCACAGAAAGAAGCAGGGATTTTTAGATAAATCCTGCAGCAGCCATCCCAGACAGTTTTGTCCTGCCAACTCGGGACATAGCTCATTCAGTGGTATCTATTTTGAAACCCAATGTAAGACTGTGAGTGAAAAAAAAAAAAAGCAAAAAGAAAATATGATTAAGTTCACGGGCCAAGGCAAGGAAATCCAGTATTAATAATATCACAACCTGCCAGTAAATCTCTATTTTATAGGTGAAGAAATACATTTCTACTTTAAAGTGTGTTTTTATATACCCTTGAGTGCCCAACTAGTTAAACTACCAAGGGAGCTCTACATGATTTAGAAGTTAATCCTTCAAATGGCTAACAATTGAACGCCTCAGCTGTTTGTAGTTTCCTACCGCTGGCTAATTTCATTTTTGTTTCATATGTTCACTGGTAAGCTTTCATTGTTCGCTGACACTGAGGTTGTAATTCTAGTTAATTTAGTTAAAATGAGGCTGGGAACATTCCGTCTCCCTCCAGCTATGAGGCCTGGGAGAACTCGGAGTGAACACCCCACAAAGAGAAATAGAGGGGGAAAAGAATTGAGACGACCCTGCTCAGGGAGCCGCTTTAACCACCCTGGAGTAGAGATGTAAACAAACGTCCTTAAACGTGTTAGGACTTCTAAGATATGAAGACTTCTAGGGTTGGAAGACCTCTGATGCTATGCATTATCAGACTCTGGGGTTCTTTTTCTGGCCAACTCACTTTTCTTCTCTTTATTTCAAGTCATTTTCTCTCAAAGCCATTACTTGAAGTTGTACTGAAGGATAAACCCCACAGCCTTCATGTGCTTCTTACCAAAACCTCCAATGATGACGATGATGACAGTAATGGTGATGATGATGCTTTTGTATCTACCCGTCCTGTCCCTAACACCTGCAGGAGAGATGCATTCCCTAGGCATTTATCTTGTCTTCCCTCATGTTCCCAGGGCTCCCTTTCAACTTCTCAAAGGCACAAAGCTCCTTCGCATTCCCTGACTCTTCTTTCTTCTTCACCAGCTAACTCCTGCTTGTCCCTGTAGCTCAATGCAGGCTTTACTCCCACAGTCATTTTCCCTAACTCCATACCAGGTCTGGCCCACTAGTCCTGTGTGCACAACCACACACTTACTTCTGCATAGCACTAATCAAGCTACTGGCTAAACAATTGTGTGATCAATCATCAATATCTTTCCCATTAGAATGTAAGCTCCTCGTAGTCTGGGCCCATGCCACAGGGTCTAGCTTCTGGTATAAACTCAAAACATAGTTGAATGAATGAATCCATTGCACAATCAGTTTTCTCACTAGCAAAATGAAATGAAAAGGAATCTCATTTCTCAATGTTATCATTGGGATCAAATGATGTAAACACACACACACACACACACACACACACACACACACACTTTTCGTGCCATCCAATGCTGTGGGCACTATTGTACATACACAATGGCAGCAGTTGTTATTTCTACTGACATATGGAAGGAATTGTTTGAAAGAAACTTGTCAAATGGTGACCACTCCAATCTCCCTTCGTGGGAAGGTTCCCTCACTTCCCTTCACCAACCTCCATGCCGCCTAAGCAGAATGCCACCCAGGAGTCTGAATTCTACCTTCCAAACTCCATATTAATCATGGTATCGACTGAGCTCAGAAAAACATTTTGTCACTGCACTGGGTATTAGAATGTCCTGGAATAAGGCTCTGCCTAGGAGAATTAATATTTTAAGAGTGGTGATAGACACAGGGACAGGTCAATACAATTTTAGCCCAATACTGTAAGGTGGAGAGTCATAGAGCACTTTGGGATCATAAAGAAGAACACAAAACTCAGTCTGGGACCTTGGGAATGGCTTTCCTGGAGGAGACAGGGAATGAGCTGATTCCTCAAGGACAAACAAGGGTCAGCAGAGAGCGCCCTCAGCAGGGCACACAGTGTGAACAGAGACAAATCCATGGGACCACAAGAAGTCCAGGTTGCCGGTCAGGTGGGCTGTCAGAGAGGGCCAGCAGAGATCATGCATCTTAGGTACATTAGCATCCTAGTGGTTACACAAAAAACTAAACCTGAAATGTGGCTTCATTGGCCAAAAGCAGAATTGCCAAAATTCAACAAAATCAGCTATGAGTGATATAAAATCAACACCACTACTCCATCATACCTTTGTAGCATCAATTAAATGTAACTGCTTTCAAAAAGTTACCCTCCACAATAATCTCTGCTAAAAACTCTCCATGCAAAAGAATGGAAAATGCACATTTTGTTGCCTAAGCATGTCTTTTTCTTCTCCTACCCAGAAGCCTTCCTCCTCCCCCTCACCCAGACACCCTCTTGCATTTATAAACTCTGTGTCTACAGAGATACACATACTCTTCCCCCCAAAGTCATTAATTTTGGAGTTTGAGAATATGAAGTAGACAAAGTGGGTAATTTTTCACAGTTAGAAGAATTTGCCCAATATATTTGACTTTTTTTTTTCTTGCACAGCTGAAAGGAGATTAATATAACTTACTTTCTCTATTAATTGGCTTCACAGACTGCCATGGGGATGGCACCCACTCAAATCAAATCCAACAGAAAATACTCGTAGGCTTCATTTACCCCTGACCAAGGAGCATGGTCATCATACATTAAACACCCAGAGGCCAGCCTTCTCAAGAAACCGATAGGGTATTAAAGCTCAAGAGGAGTCAAACTGCAAATAAATCGCCGCATTCTCCTTTTCCCCAAAAGGCACTCAAAAGCACAAAAGAGAAGTTTCCTTTCCATTTAAAAAATTATCATTAGCAAGGATCATGTGTCAATAATGTAAGTGCATATGGATGGCATTACTTATCCAATCATTCCATTTTGCAGAGGCTTGGGGCTGGAATGACTCTAGCATACTGAGAAGTTCTTCAGATTGTATGAGATCACACTTAAATTCCCAGCTTAGGAAGCCCTTATTTAACTTCAGCAAGAAGTCCAAAGCTTTGGATTTAGATTTATGGAAGAGAAGGAGTGGGATTTCTGATGACAGAGAAACTACAATCGAATCCATGGAGGGCCTAGTGAGCAGCTACTCTTTTTATAGCCCCATCCTTCCTGTGAAGCGTGCTGCAGGCAGAATTACATCCTCTACAGTCACAGTTTCTACCCCGGAGAGAGGGGTGAAGGGTGCAGGTGTATCAGGGGAGGGAAGTGCCATGCATAAGACTGCTTGCTGGTACCCACGTGGTATTTGTTCTACTCCTGGCTGCATAGAGAAGAATCCCGAGGTGCCACAAGTCACAGTGTTTGATATGTAAGCCCAGTAAGTAAAAAAAAAAAAGGAAGAAATCCCTTCAGGATCCCAAAGGTCCTATTTGCTGAGCATTATGATTTGGACACAGAATGTCCCCCAGAAAAGCTCAAGTACTGGCAATGCAGTAAAGTTCAGAGGTGAAATAACTGAGCCAGGATTCTGACCTCATCAGTGGAGAAGTGCACTGCTGGAATAATAATTGGAGTGGATTTACTGGTGGTACCTGTAGGCAGGTAGGCATGGCTGGAGGAGCTAGGTTACTGGGGGCGTGGCCTTCAGGACTCTTTTTTCCCTAGCCACTTCCTGTCTCCCTCACTCTGCTTCCTGGCTGCCATGGGATGAGCAGCAAGCCTCAGACATGCCCTGCTACCTGATGTTCCTGCCTTGACGCCAACTGACTATCAACTAAACCCCCAACGCCACACCGTGAGCCTTTCTTCCTTTAAGTTGTGCTTATCAGGTATTTTGGTCACAATACTGAAAAAGCTAACTAACCCATTGTCATTGCACAGATGCATCTGTCACCTAGAAACAAAAGGAAACTAAAGACCGCATTTAGTTGTTCAGCAGTAGACTTGCTACAGGTGAAAAATGCCCATTTTCAAGATTTAGAGATAGATTCAAATAGCCATGGATGAGCCTAGGCCATTTTTTAAATTACAATAAGGAAAACCCAGTGTCTTTCTTTTTTCCAACCTTTTCATCCCTGCTTTCTTCTCTGACTTTACCTTAGAAACAGACAAGAAGTCCCTGCTTTAAATTCTAGACTGCTATTCTGTGCAACTCACACCTAGCAGGCATTCAATAAATACATTTAAATGGAAACACATCTACCATTTAATCAGGGAATGGAGAGCACTGATAAAACTGAGCACAACTTCTCAGAAAAGTCATGAGCTCTTTGTTGGGCTCAATGTCCAGGAATCCAGCAAGAAGAAAAGCACCATCCCCATGGTGCAGCAATTACTCTTTCTTGTACTTCTCAGCTCCCATGATGGTATTGCAGTGACGTGTCTGAGCCCTCTATGTGCCTCTAATTTCTGTTTTATTCTTTCCTCCAGGCTCCTCATCAAAATGCCTAAAGTCACATTTTTATAATCATGTAGGCAAACAAAGCACTCAGTGTCCTTTCGTTTCTGTCTTGTTTTTTCACCATTTAATTTTCCATTTTCCACTTTTACAATTACTCTAACAGTTCTCCTGACTGCTCCATTCCTGTCCTCTCACTTTAATGGTGTACTTTTATTTATGCCCCCCTCATTTTATCAATCATGTTTTGCTGTCTATATGTCAGAGCCCTTCAGTTGAAGATCTGCAGCTGGGCAGGCATTGGCTAAACCTCATACTGTATGAAGAAAAAAATACAACAAAATCCTGCTGTGACAGCACGTGCAAAGGTCATAAGAATTTTTTCTCCCCACTCGAGATTAAGTCATGCAATGGTGCTTTTAACATTGTGTAAGAAAATAATAATAATGACATTATAAGCCTTAATGTTTGTTTTAAGTTATTCAATTCATATGAAATCCAAATCCTTTTTAAAAAACAACAAAAATTTCACAGGCAAGGCCATCAATAATGATGACTATTGTGGCAAGTGAAATATGTCATATTTTCTAGTATATGGTCAAAATATTTCCCAGGCTTCTACTTTGTGTATGTTTATTAGCTATCTTTCTTTCTATCTATCTATCTATCTATCTATCTATCTATCTATATCTATGTATGCATGTATATGTGTGTGTGTGTGTGTGTGTGTGTTTATTTATAGATACCAAGATACCAAGTCAACTGTCAAAGATTTTTAAATCAGGGATAAAACACAGGAAAGGGAATCATTAAAACCCAACACTCTACTGACTTTCAAAATTAGGTCCATAGCAATGGTCTCCCTCCACATGAGAATTAGAAAAATTTTGGAAGCTTTGTGAGAAGCATAGTACCCTGGTTTCCACCCTTAACCTTACAAATAAGGCTGTCCAGAAGAGGACTCAGGAATTTGCACTTTTTAAACTTCCCTGGTGATCAGAATAGCTACCTTATCTGCAAACTGCTCATCTATCTGGTCTTCATTCTAATCCACAGGCTGGCCCAAAACTGAAGAACAAATAAATGAGGTTCCCAAGCACTGAAGAAGAAGAGAAAGGAGAGATTGTTGTCCCTAAATATTTTAAAGGTGGAAATTCACCATGATTTCAAGGCCCATAACTACCTTTCTACAGCTCTATGTGTTAGAAGAAGAAACCATTATGTCTACATATCCAGAAACCACTAGTTTTGGATAAAAGAGAAGGAAGCAAATTATAGTTAGAGCAAAAGAAGAAAATAAGAAAAACTATTGAACTGAACCTCTAGGAAGCTCCTCGGAGAGAGAGGACACTTTGACATAGCTCCTCTCTTTACCCCCTGAGTTCAACTCAACATGACAGATTGGGTCAGTAGCTGGGATGGAAGTGGGCCAGGTTGGAGGATGCTGACGAACATGTCAGACGATTCATTCAGTCACCAAGTGCCCCCTCTCATTTACGAGATGAATTTCTTTTGTAGTGGCACAAGGAAGGGGGTAGTTTAAAAAGACCTTGTGGAAAGGTCTACATCATGAATAATTTGAAAACAATCTCACCAAAAAGACAACAGTCTAAAATATGTCTGGAGAGGGAAAAAAAAATCTACTATCATTGGTATCTTGTTGATTACTAAAGT
>PVLC010000292.1:161088-162437 GCA_004027655.1 Graphiurus murinus
TACTGATGTTGAGCACAGTGGGGCTCAATAATCTTGTAATATGCCAGTAATAGAGTCAACCAATTAGTTTCTGCATGCAGTATTAATTATTCAACAAAATGTTCGTTGATCATCTATTACATATCAGGCCTGGAGCTGAATGTGGGGGACACAATGATAACCAAGACAATCATAGTCACTGTCCTTACTGGTATTTTAGCTGGAGACAAAGACAGGTGTGAGCCAATATCTACCAAAATAATTAATCATAATTGTGATCAGCAATGGAGGTCTAGCCACTAGCTGGCCTTCAACACGGTGCTCTAAATTCATTAAGGACTACTGAGATGTTCCTCGAAAGCAGGAAAAATCCTTTGTCTTAAGAGGCTGGTGATAGTTTAGATGGATGGAATCTGTCCCTTCACTGTTCTTTCCTACCTGTTCTCATCTTTGGCTCATATCATACACACACACACACACACACACACACACACACACACACACACACACACACTCTTCCTCTCCATCCCTTTTCTATACTCTTACCTTTTCAGCCACCTTGCCCATGCCTCTCAAGCTTTATCTGAATAGGCTGGCCTTTTGTGAACACCAGTCCCAGCATAGGGAGCTTTTCTTTGCTTTAAAAATCAACAAAAAGGAGTATACATTTCTGTATAACCAGGAAACTGAATTAAACTTTATGAAAATAAATACTCCACCCCCAAAAGAGCAAATCATTACCCCAGTATGATAGAAACTGTCAGTTTAAAAAAAAAGTTGAGAACTTAAAGCTGAACATAAATCTACTAATGTGTTGATTGCTCATGGATATTAGCCAATTCCTGATTCTCAGCTGTATACCTTGGCATGGTGTAATATTGGGTATTACAGCAACTCTGAGACCATGTTGAGATTGGCCATAAAAAAGAAACTTGAAAATTTTTCACAATGACTTGAATACAACTTGTATATCCCCAAATTTGAAGATAAGTATCATATTAAAATGTGTGTACCTATGTACTCATCTCTTCAGTATCTTTCCTAACTTTCTGGATGGCACCCTATTGTTCCTGTAAGTGAAGACAGCATGAACATTGCTGCAATGAATTCCACATAGGGAGACTTAAGCTTTTCATCTACTTTCTATGGAGAAAACAGGTTTCACTCTTAACTAAATACAAGTCAAACATTCTAATATATCTCAAAGATCCACATCAACTGTGATTAGGTACTAATGTTTTTTTGTTTGTTTGTTGTTTATTCTTTCTGTTATTATATTGAGGGTAGGGAAATTGATTTAATGTATAATTTCTGAAATTGCATTCTGATTCAAGAATTTATAGATGAAAGAGAATGCCACCTCTCTCTCA
>PVLC010000292.1:162537-242619 GCA_004027655.1 Graphiurus murinus
TTTTTTTTTTTTTTTTTTTTTTTTTTTTTTTTTTTTTTTTTTTGCGGTACTAGGGATTGAACTCAGGGTCATTCTACCTCCGAGCTATACTTTTATTCTTTATTTTGAAACAGGGTCTCACTAAGTTGTGGAGTGCCTCACTAAGTAGCTGAGACTGGCAGCGAACCCAGATCCTCCAGTCTCAGCCTCCCAAATGCTGGGATTACAAGCGTGCGCCACCACACCTGGCTTTGAAGTTTCTCTTACCTTGACCACCATTTTATTAAAAAAACAAGGATGTCCAAACCTCATACCCTATGTTTCTCCCAGATATGTGGGCAACTTAGGAAGTTCTCATGAAGAAACTAAGATGCACTGGGGGTTTCTTCACCAGCATCCTTCATTCGCCCCGGGAGAAGCATGTGCAGAGTTCTCTCCCAACAGTTCTCAGCCCATCTCCTGACAAGATGAAGTTGCTCATGGGGAAGTCAGTACTGGTGTCTCCTTGATGGTTTATATTACTAAAAAAAAAATCTGTTGAACTGAAACAAGGAATTAATCTGCTCTGAGAAGATTCATGATTTTTAAAGAATTTATGGTGAGTAACACTATGATATGTTACATGTTTTAGCTTTTGCTATCCAAAACATTTAAATTGATAGGCCTTTTAAATCCACGGCCATGAACCAGGGACTTGCCAATATTTCTAATGAAAGACTCCAAAAGTACGTAACAATGCATATTGACTTCTTGTTTCAATGAGTATCAAGATTAATTGTCCCTGTAAAGGTAAATAAATATTGACAGAGGTTTCACTTTGGTCCATATTTTCCACTTGGGTCAATAAATCTTGGTATTCACCTCAACTGAAGTCAATATCAGATGATTATTAATTCATGGTATACTCGACTAGCAGCTGAAACTACAACCTAACATATAGAAGGTAGTGTGCAGACCAATTTATGTTCAAATAAACATATGGAATGAAAAATCACCAATCACTTCATACATCTAACAGAACAGATACAAGACATATCAAAGAAAGTTATTCTATTATATTTAGATATGTCTAATATACAAAAGGTAATTCGTTTTATCTCACATTTGGCATTTCATTTTGCGTATAAATCCCATTACTAGTGTGTTTCATATATATATGTAAATGTTCATGTCAAGAAAAAAAAAAGAAAAGATTGAGAGAAACAAAGAAGAAGAAAGACAAGAAGGGAGAAGGAAAAAAAAAGACAAGAAATAGAGTTGAGGAAGGGAGATATCAAAGAAACTGGCAAGAAGAATTCAGAACATCACAAAAATAAGAAGCTAGGCATGGTGTAGCACACCTATAATCCAATCACTAGAGAGGCTGAGACGGGAGGATCACAGGTTTGAGGACAATCTCAGCAACATAGTAAAACTGTCAGCAACCTATGGAGATCTGTTTAAAAAACTAAAAATTAAAGCAGTGGAGGGTGTAGCTCAGAAGCAAAAATGCCTCTGGGTTCAATCCCCAGTATGAATGAATGAATAAATAAGTAAGTAAGTAAATAAATAAATAAATAAAGTAATAGAATAAGAGAAAAATGAAACATCACAACTGATTAGCTATGTCTTTTCATGAGTTTCAGCAAAAAAAAAATATTTATTTCCGATATTCTTCTCCATTTAAAAAAGATACTTCTGCCCAACTGTAATGGCTTAAACACCATAAATAGTCTAGTTTTTCATGCAAGATCCAAAATGCAGCTGGGCGTGGTGGCGCACGCTTGTAATCCTAGCATTCGGGAGGCTGAGACCGGAGGATCCGGGTTCGTGGCCAGCCTCAGCTACCTAGTGAGGCACTCCGCAACTTAGTGAGACTCAGTTTCAAAATAAAGAATAAAAAATGGAGCTGGGGGTATAGTTCGGAGGTAGAATGCCCCTGAATTCAATCCCCAGTACTGCAAAAAAAAAAAAAAAAAAAAAAAAAAAAAAAAAAAAAAAAAAAAAAAAAAAAAAAAAAAAAAAAAAAAAAAAAAAAAAAAAAAAAAGATCCAAAATGCAAAAGGCTATTATGTAAATAACTCAAAAAATGTAGACTAAATACTTTTACACAGTAAATTTAGGACAAGTTCATTAAAATGTCCAGAGACATCTCCACTAATAATAGGAAAATAATTAAATATTACTAATAGATAAGTCCTTCTTGTGAAATTATGATACTGTTCATCTCCTTTGAAGGCCCACTAATACTTGAATATAGGATGCTTAAAAGAAATTGCTCATCAACACTAGAATCTGGCAAGCATATCGAAAGAGTTCTCCATCTTTCTAGTGTACTAGCCCAGATACATCTGTAGTAAAGCAAGTGCCACCTCAGACTGAGAACATCAGCATTTGATACTAACCAGTTTCTGAAAGATTGCATTTCTGATCTTCCTGTTATTCTTCTAAATAAAAATAAGGCTTACATCTGTCCTTACTTTTCAAAAATTAATATTATAGAACTTTCTGATTCGTTTTTATGTTAACTGACCATTTTATAATCAATAAAATATTTTAAATGCATATTTATTTAAACATAATACATTTTCTAAGGATTTTGAGCCATTCATTATTTTAAATTTACTAACCAAAAAAAAAGTGATAGTAACTTTGAAAAGTGGGTTACAATAAGACATCTCCAGATATTTAGGATACTTTTTTGAATCACCAGGAGAATATTGGAGGGGAAAAAAAAACTTGGAGATCATCTCACCAATCATTTCCACTTTAAAAAAAACATGAAGCCAAGGCAAGAGGAGAAGATGCTCAGCTAATCATACCAAAGCAAATGGGAATCCATAGCTCAACAGGCAATGTAATCACAGGTACTTCCTTTAGTTTCCACCTCCCAAAGGGCAAGTTAGCAATGAAATATACAATGACACATAATACATAATTTCAGATCTTCAAATATATTATTTACTATCCCATAGATACCACCAAGTTTGAGTGGTTTTAAGTGTGAAAATATGAAGAGTCAAGGATTACAAAATGATAAACACTCCTTAATTGGTTATTATTCTTTAAAAACAAACCAATAAGCAACAGTAACAAAAGCAAGGTGAGATTAAAGGTGATCTCTAAAATGCCTAAGTTGAGTCTTGAATAATAGTGAAGGTTTACCAAGTAAAGGAAGCTAGTTAACAGGTTTTCTTATATTAAAATAAGAAAACTCACGATTAATTCCAGAATTGCAAGGTTTTCAGCTTAAACAGAAGTATTTATGAGAAGAGAATTAAGATCAGACAACAAAGCAGGAGTCATATCTTTCCAAGAAATTGGAGCTTTTTTATAGCCTCATGGTAAGTCATAAAGAACTAATATGCTCAGAATCTCCTTGGAGAAAGATGATTTGGAATCGGTGCTGAAGCTATGGGGAAGAAAAGGATCCTGGATGCACAATGATCAGTTGAACATATTTTTTGATCACCCAGGAGGGAAAAGAGAACACTGTGATAACTTACCAATTTTGTTTACAAAAAATAAAAAACCTATCTCCTGGGATTTAGACTCGGAATAGAGAGTGAGGTTTGGTTTCTAAAGTCAAATATGAACTCAGTCTGGAACTCCCAAACTTCAGGAACCAATGCAAAACAACATCATCCCAGTGTAGGCTCTACAAATTTCCCTGAGATAAAGCCTTGTGAAAATGAGACAACAGCCCCAAATTCTAAAACATTACAAGGAAATACTCAGAAGAGAGAAAGAGCAGTAACACAGACCTTCAGGATTATACAAATACAGGATCTAATAATGTGTAATAACGTGGCAAATAATGTGCATAAATCTAAATAATCATTAATTGTATCAATAAGCTGCAGAGTAATTTGAGACTCTACAACATTCTCACTAATATGTATGGGGAAGGAGGAGTGGGGAGAGCACGGTGGGATGCAGAAGGAAATACACCAAGAGCTGTGTGCATGTATGTTCATATCACTTTGAACCTCACTAGGATGTGTAATTCCAATGCACCAACAAAAGTATAAAAATACAAATAAATGATTAAAATTGTAAAATAAAGATCCAAAATCAAAAGAAAGAAAGAAGATATTGTTTTTCTAATGATAGATGTTGAAAGAACCAACCAGAATTAAATGGCTTTAAAAATATAACTACTGTAAGGAAAACATGAGCAAATGAATTAGTACCAAAAAACAAAGAAAAGCTACTAGAGAGAAAGCTTAAAAAGCAGATTACCACAGAGAAACCACAAAAAAACCCAACAGCAGGATCCTCAGCAATAGAAACGTTACAAGTGGAATAATATCATCAGTGTTCTGAGAGAAAATTGTATGATCCACAAAACTTATTGAAAAATGAGAGAAAAACAAATACATTTTCAGACAGACAAAAGCAGAGAGAATCCACCAGTCACCAAACATTTCTGAAAGACTATACTTCAAGACAATTATATCGAACCCAGGAGGAAAAAATGGTATACAAAAAAAAATGATGAAAAAAATTATTTGAAAAATAATGTATATGCAGTACACTAATAGTAGGGGGCCGGGGAGGGAGGAGGGAAGGGGAAAGAGAGGCACAGGAAAGTAAAGAAACCAAATAATTGTTATATGCATATGTGAATGTATCACTATGCATCTCACTATTGTATATAACTATAATGTACAAAGAGAAAATAATATATATATATATATATATATATATATATATATATATATATATATATATATATATATATAAAGTTATCCTGTTACTGTTACTCATGGAACAAAGCTGAAATCTTTCCTCCTGAGATCAAGGCTTACGATAAAAATGTGCACTAGAATTCCTTTCATTTAACATTGTCTTGAAGGACCTACCAAAGGCAGTAAAGCAAAATAAAAAATAAAAAGCAGAGCCAGGTGTGATGGTGCACACTACTTGTAATACCAGTACTTGGGAGGCTGAGACAGTAGGATTGCAGGTTCGCGGCCAGCCTCAGCTACTTAGTGAGGTCCTCCACAACTTAGTGAGACCCTGTTTCAAAATAAAGAATAAAAAATAGGGCCAAGCGTATAGCTCAGAGGTAGAATGCCCCTGGGTTCAATCCCCAATACCTCAAGAAAGATAGATGATAGATAGATAGATAGATAGATAGATAGATAGATAGATAGATAGATAGATAGATAATAGAAAAGTGTATAAATCTAAATAATCATTAATTGCGTTGATTAAAATGACTTATTTGGGAAAATCCTAAGTACAAGGTGAAACTAAAAGCCTGGGCAGCAAATATCATGCCAACAGGGGTGGGTAAGAATCAGAAATGCAGAATTAAGGTACTCTATAGTGTTCACAAGTTTTCAGGAAGAGAACACTTGTTAGTGATTATTAGAAGAACACAAATGAGCTGGGTGTGGTGGCACACACTTGTAATCCCAGAATTTGGGAGGCTGAGACAGGAGGATCATGGGTTCACCTCCAGTCTGAGCTACTTAGTGAGGTCCTCCACAACTTCATGAGAAAATTATATCAAAACTTGAAAGCAGCTAAACCAATATTAGAGGAAATTTGTAATCTTAAATGTTTACATTAGATGTGAAACAAATGAAAAACTAGTCCAATTCAAAAATTTAGAAAAAGAGAAAACAGAATAAAAAGAAAAGCTTTTCACAGAAAAGAAAAAACCTATAAAAAATACAAAATTTTGGCATTTAGATTAATTTAAAAAAAAGAGAGACATAATGAAAACATAAGTAAATTAAAGAATGACATACAGATGCCTGAGAGATTTTTAAATGCTGATGAGAAAGCCAGGCTTGGTGGCACATTCCTGTAATCCCAGTACTTGAGAGGCTGAGGCAGGAGGAACACAGGTTGGAGGTCAGCTTCAACAATTTAGTGAGGCCCTTCACAACTTAGTGAGACCCTGTTTCAAAATAAAAAAGAAAATAGGGCTGGAGGTGTAGTTCAAAGGTAGAATGCCACTGGGTTCAATCCCTAGTAACACACACACACACACACACACACACACACACACACACAAAATGCTGGACAGAACACTGTGAACAATTTTATGTCAATAAATTTGAAAACCTGGACAAAAGAATGATTTCTTGGATAAATGAAACTTACTAAAATTGACTCACAATTTTTTTTTTTTTTTTTGCAGTACTGGGGATTGAACTCAGGGGCATTCTACCTCCGAACTACACCCCCAGCCCTATTTTTTATTCTTTATTTTGAAACCGAGTCTCACTAAGTTGCAGAGTGCCTCACTAGGTAGCTGAGGCTGGCCGCGAACCCGGATCCTCCGGTCTCAGCCTCCCGAATGCTGGGATTATAAGCGTGCTCCACCATGCCCGGCTAAATACAGCTATTTTTAAAAATTGAATATACAACTGGTTCCCAAAATACACCAACATAAAACTTCTCCCAAAGAGAAGTTCTGAACAGAGTTTCAAGTACCAGTTAACTCCCTCTTAACAGAAACTATTCTAGACAACAGAGAAAGTGACAAGTCAAAACCATTTAAATAAATATATAAGCAGGGCATGGTGGCACATGCTTGTAATCCCAGGACTGGGGAGGCTCTCGAGGATCACAGGTTTGTGGCCAGTCTCAGCTACTTAGTGAGGCCCTCTGCAACTTAGTGAGACACTGTTTCAAAATAAAGAATAAAAATAGGACTGAGGATGTAGCTCAGGGATAGAATGCCCCAGGTTCAATCCCCAGTAATACAAATAAATAAAATATGTGTGTATTAAAAAAACAGTGTTTGTGTTAAGCTTAATAAGCTCATCATAAAATTCATATGGAATAATAAATGACTAAAACAATGTTGAGAAAGAGAAAAGGAAGATTTGCCCTACCGATATCAAAACATTATGAAGAGGTAGCCATGTTTTAAAAATTGTTCATGGCATCAGGATAAAGAAATAGACCAAATGACCAGAACAGATCTCTAGAAACAGCCCTACACATTTGTAGGAGCTTGGTATGTGATAGAGGCGGCACTATAAATTGGTGGAGAAAAGATGAGTTTAGAACCAGAATTACTGTTAGCCGTGCAAATAGAACGAGACTGGATTTCTACCTAGTACCCAAATACAAAAATAAATTTCAAAAAAATACCTAGATATTTGAAGCAAATAAACTTTTAAAAAGAAAGAACTCTATGACATCAGTCCAAACAATTTCTAAATAAAGATACAATCATGCTTAAAATCAACATCACATAAAATCATAAAGAGGGATATTCATACATTTTATTACTTCAAAAACAGAAATTCCTGTTAAGTGAAGCTTGCCATTAATAAAGTAGGGGACAAGCCCATCGACTGGGAAAAGACCCTGCGATGCACTTATGAGAAAAAGAACAGCATGGACTGAAATTTTTAAAAACATGCCCATAAAGGGTATGGACACAACCCACAGAAGTGAAATCTGAATGGCCAATAAGCATGAAAAGGTGTTCAAGTTTATTAGTAAAGAGGAAGTCAAAACAAGGCCTTGCATGTAAGCCGGGCGTGGTGGCGCACGCTTGTAATCCCAGCATTCGGGAGGCTGAGACCAGAGGATCCGGGTTCGCGGCCAGTCTCAGCTACCTAGTGAGGCACTCTGCAACTTAGTGAGACTCGGTTTCAAAATAAAGAATAAAAAATAGGGCTGGGGGTGTAGCTCAGAGGTAGAATGCCCCTGAGTTCAATCCCCAGTACCGCAAAAAAAAAAAAAAAAAAACAAGGCCTTGCATGCTGTCACAAACTAGTAACTCTGACAAACCCAGAATTGGACCAGGGCAAGGTCTGAGAAGAGATCTAAGGAAAACACAAACTCAACTGCTGCTATTAAGAGGGTAAAGGGTATAATCAATATGTGTCCTAACTAAAGGGCCTGCAATTTCTGCCAGGTGTCATGGATATGGATTCGGGATGATACTACAAAAGGCCTCTACATAGACCAAGAATTTCAAGTATCAGTAACAAAAATAAATAAATTTTACACATACAGATACACTAACATTTCATAAAAGAAAAATCATCCTAACACAGAAAAATAGAGATTAATCTCAGAATAAATGAAAGTTTTTAAAATGAAATCAATTTATCTTCATGAGTAGCTCATCTTTCTCATTTTGTCTCTGAACAGTGAAAACATCCTAATAGACTAGGAAAGCACCTTGGAAAAGTGCTCAACATCATTAGCAATCGGGGAAATGCAGATCAAAACCACACTGAGATTCCATCTAACTCCAGTTAGAATAGCAGTCACCAAGAATACAAACAATAAGTGCTGGTGAGGATTTGGAGAAATAGGATCTCTTATACACCATTGGTAGGATTGTAAACAGTACAACCACTACAGAGATCAGTATGTAGTTTTCTTAACAGACTCAACTATACCACTCCTTAGTATCTTTCCAAAAGAATTAAAGTTAGAATACGAT
This sequence comes from Graphiurus murinus, assembly GCA_004027655.1. NCBI lineage: Eukaryota > Metazoa > Chordata > Mammalia > Rodentia > Gliridae > Graphiurus > Graphiurus murinus. The sequence continues at coordinate 170,927 of PVLC010000292.1, forward strand.
AGTGATACTTACATACCCGTGTTTATAGCAGCACAACTCACTATAGCCAAATTATGAAACTATCCTAGGTGTCAACAGATGAGTGGAAAAAGAAAATGTGGTATATACACATAACGGGGTTTTACTCAGCCATAAAGAACAAAAATACGTCATATAATTGATGAGGAAAATTGATGAGAGTTGGGAATATTATGCTCAGTGAGATCAGTCAGTCTCAGAAAGACAAGGGTTGTACGTTTCCTCTCATATGTGGAAGCTAGAGAGAAAATAGGAAAGAAAAGTGACTTCAGATATAAGAGCAGAGAGACCAATAGGACATTGCAAGGGGTTGGGGGAGGAGTAAAAGGAGGTTTGAGGAAGGAAACTGAGCAAATAATGTTATGTGCATATATGAAGGGAGCACTACCAATCTCACCAACAAAGACAGGGAAGGAGGAAAGAGGGAGCAGGTTGGGATTCAGGGGGAAGCACACCATGCGGTGTGCATATATAAATGTATCTCTTTGAATCTCACTGTTGTATAATTATAATGCACCAAAAATATGGATAAACAAACAAACCGGTGTTTAACAAACTGCTTGTTTAAGAAGCATATTCATCATTTAGTTACTAGCTGGATCCCAGGTTATAAAAAAATAAAATAAAAACTAGCATAATAATAAAACATTTGTACCAACCTCAAGTGGATTTCAAGGATTACATGTTTACTTTTTTAATCAAACTTCCTTTTTCATGTTCCAGTAAGAAACGTGGGCTGTCCAAAATTAAATGTACAATATGCTACAAATCACATCACATTCCCGTATCATCAATTATGAAGAATTGTTTCTTAGAGAGGTCAAGAAGCAGTATAAGTCCATCCACTTTGCTCTACCTCACTTTGCTTATTTTTTTTAACTCAGTAAAACATGCACAGAGCATATTTAAATATTAGAACAATATTGCGATTTGGAACTAGCATTCTTAGAGATAAATGCTTTTTAATCTTCCTAAGTTAACATTAATCTCAGCTTCAATTCTCTCAGCACAGACCCGTATTCAGTTGCCTGGGGTCAGTGACATGACCCCACCACTCTGGAGAGAGTTTGAAAGGAGGAGTTAATGCATACTGTTGAAAAGAGATATGAGCCCTTGGATTTTGCAACAAGCGGGGACGTTCGGAGACAAGAAAGAATTAGTTCTTTGCAAAAAGAAAAGTAGGGCTACCTGGTCAATTTTGTGACATCAGTTGAGTCAACAGCACAACCTACTAAGCAAAAGGGTCACTTTTCATTCGCTCCTGTGCCCAAATCCAAAGCCATTATTACTGATTTAGCCAATCTCAGAACTTGTCATTTATCAAAGATTCTGGGATGTCTATTCTGAATCATATATAAAAATCTCTGCCTTTATATATTTTCAACCTAAGTAGGAAATACAAAATAACGACTCATGAGATATACAAAGTCACAAAATGATACAAAAAAACAAAGTTAAATATAGTCATTTGACTGACATGTGTTTAATATTATTACTAGATCATATAACCCATGGCACTATTATTGGAGAAATAATAATAACTACAAAAAGTAACCCATATTTAGAAACATAGGCATACCTACATCTCTTTTTTTTTATTTAAAAAGAAAAGAAGCTGGGCGTGGTGGCACATGCTTGTAATTCTAGTACTTGGGAGGCTGAGAAAAGAGGATAGCAGGTTCATGGCCAGCCTCAGCAACTTAGTGAGGCCCTCTGCAACTTAGTGAGACCCTGTTTCAAAATAAAGAATAAAAAATAGGGTAGGGGTGTATCTTGGAGGTAGAATGTCCCTGGTTTCAATCCCCAGTTGTGCTCTTACTGTTCAGGTACTAAAACTTTAGCTAATATATATTTAAGTCACTTTAGTCTATAACATTTCTTTTGCCCCCAACCACATCGTGCAACTAATTTCCTTCCTTCCTTCCTTCCTTCCTTCCTTCCTTCCTTCCTTCCTTCCTTCCTTCCTTCCTTCCTCCCTCCCTCCCTCCCTCCCTCCCTCCCTTCCTTCCTTCCAACAATATTTGAACATATGCTGGGTACCAAGCTCTGGGGCTCAAATACAGAGATCACAGTTAAAACTTGGGGGTTTTGCCAGGCATGGTGGCACATGCTTGTAATCACAGTACTTGGGAGGCTGAGATAGGAGGATCACAGGTTCGCGGCCAGCCTCAGCTACTTAGTGAGACCCTCTGCAACTTAGTGAGACCCTGTTTCAAAATAAAGAATAAAAACTAGGGTTGGCAGTATATCTTAGAGATAGAATGCCCTGGGTTCCATCCCCAGTACTGAAAAAAAAAATTAGGGTTTTTTTAAAATCATTTAACCATGTAGCATGCCTAATAAAACTGGATTCTACATATCTGTGTAATGCTGTCTTTTATTTTCCTCATCTTTGAAATGAATAATTGAAGTTTTAATCTCTTGCAAGAGCTGAATGGTGCTTCTCCCTTCTCAGACAGGAGCTCCTGCCAGTAACAAAACCACAGAGCCGTCTCCTTCATGTCACAGTCCTCTTAGAGTCTGATACTGAACAATGCACTCTCCTTTGAATGCTCTCCTATGCACTTTTTAAAAAATAGGTACTGGGTAACTCAAGCTCCTCAGATGGAAAAATGATTTAATCTGTAGTAACATCTGACTGTGCATATAACACACACACGCAGGCCTGACATTATGAATAGGGAAATGAGAGAGCATGTTAAAGAAGGCTTGACAGCAAGAACGAAAGGACGAAGATGCAACTTAAGCTGTTGAAAGCCTAACAAGATAAAGACAGGCAGGAGAGTCTCCTTAAATGTGATGAAATAAGGCCTGAAGGGAAGGAACCATAGAGAGATTGACGAGTATACACCTTGAAACACAAGATGAATGTGTTCAACCTGACAGTAACATGTGGTTAAATTAATCAAAGTACCAATAGCCTTAAACGGTACGAGAGAATACAGATTTATGCAGCAATCGTCCTTGATGGTAGGTGTGAAATCTGAGATAGATCAAAGAGGTGGAGCTTGTGAAAGAAAATGATCATTGTGATTCTACCGCATCCCCATAGCTTGTGAATCGGACTACTCCTATTTCACTGTCTTCTCTGAATGCCTTGTGTTTTATTTCCCCTGCCTTAAGAATGGAAAGCTGGGGATTGATATCATTCTTTATTACCCAAAGAGAATATTAAATTGTAAGTGATTTTGCTCTCTCAACATTCAATGATGATTTTTTTTGAGAGTACAAATTTCCAGAGAGTAAGCTTATTAGTAAAATGACAAGTCCAGAGTTTACACTGCCCATTTCTCCCTGTCTGCCCCACCCCAGGGCTATCATGCAGCCACAAACACCAAATTCACTTTTTGCTTTACTCTTGATCCAAGCTACTCTACCTCTTGCAAAATTGCTTCCCGTGAAGTAAGATGCCACAAATTTCTACCTGTTGAGAACATTGTTAAAGCAAGGGACCAGCGAAATACTTTCAAAACATTCTCCAGGATAATGAACTAGCCCTCAGCTGACTAAAGTAGCCGCCTAATCAAAACACCCCACTGAAAGTATCATCACCCAAGTTTTATTATCTGCCCTTGTGATCATCCCACTCTCACCTACTTGCATTAACTAATTGAGAGCACAGCCTTTTGAAGTACTTATTATTCAAGGGATGGAAAGGAATGGTGGTCGATCCAGATCATCTGTATTCTGTCAAAGCTCCTGGTGTGGTGATTCTGACATATCTTAACACTCCAAGCTTCCAACTGAGAATCATGCCTTAATGCAAGAAAGATTTTCTTTCTGTACTAAACTGTTCCATGGGTGGTGCCATTTTCCTTCAACCTTCTCATTAAAATCAACAATTATGACAGAAGAAACGGAAGAGAATCAATAAAAGCCAACAGTGAGGATGGAGAGGAGAATCCTGCTTGAAACATCTATGTAGGTGAAGTCTTTCCTCTGGTAGCTTAGTCACTTTTCCCCACCTATGAGATGAATTTGGAAGACACTTGGTCACCAAGCTTCTCTTAGTAGTCCTTCACACAGCTGAGGACAGCTTTGAAGTCACCTCTAAACCTTCTCAATACCGGGAACCCTGATTCCATTCATTCTTTTTCATCAGTGCTGTTTTCCAACCCGTTAATCATTTTCATTGCTCTCCTCTGGACCCTATCCAAGTTCTCCACATATCTTTAAGCTTCTGTGAATTATGTGACCGGTTTATAGCTTTGATAAGCCTGGGTGGTGGAAAAGGTAGAATCTCATCACAACCGATGGTAAATGTCTACGAGGGAGGGCGGGGATAAAGGAACAGATAGTGGGACTGCATAGAAAATGTCAGTGCAAATATGATATTTATGGAAGTATTTATTCTTTTGCAACTACTTCTAATCATACAATATCATAATATTCTGAGTTACAATTTGAGTTTGTGTTTTATGTTTGTGTCTTTTTTACTGCCAAACTGTGCCCAGTTCTTTTGCATAATAGAAAAAGAGAATAGAAACTAACTACACTTTTCAAAAGACTGGTTCTTGGATGGAAATAACTTTTAAAATTTTTTTCATTAACACTTCTTTTTTTATACTTTTATTAGTGGATTTTAGTTGTACATCATAATGAAGTTCAAAGCGACACAAACATACATGCACATGGCATCTGTCCTCCCTCCGGATGCCCCCACCCCATACCAAGGAGCGGTAGCTGGGCCATATGGTGATTCCATTCCTAGTCTTTTGAAAAACTTCCATACTCATCTCCAAGGTGGTTGCACTGATTCACAATCCTACCAACAATGGTGTAAGGGTTCCAGTTTCCCCACATCCTCACCAGCATTTGTTATTGTTTGTATTCTTGCTGATTGCTATTTATCTGGAGTTAGATGGAATCTCAGTGTAGTTGATTTGCATTTCCCCAGTTGCTAATATGTTGAACATTTTTTTTCATATATTCATTGGAGAAATTGTTCCTAATCATAGAGAAGTACTACTTCTAGCACCTATGAGAAATAGACTAGTGTATGTCCATTGTGTCTCCAATATTCATTCTTCCCATGGCTTTTCCAAATAAAGCTGACTTGCCAAAGTCAGGATATACTGATAGTTTAAACACTGCTCTCATAGTCAAAACTAGGAACAAAAACTCTTCTGTTTTAGTGTTTGGGAGACTGGAGATTGAACCCATAGGCATTTTACCTCTGAGCTACACCCCAAGCACTTTTAATTTTTTATTTTGAAACAGGGTCTTTCTAAGTTGCTGAGGGTCTCACTAAGTTGGTGAGGCTATCCTCAAACTTGTGATCCTCTTGTCTCAGCCTCCCAAGTACTGGGATTACAGGAGTGTGCCACCATTCCTGGCTACAAAAACTCTTTTGTTTCGAAGACATTAACTAAATGATTATGCTTAAAGGAGGCAGCATAGCACAGTGATGGTGACTGATGGCTAGACACTTATAAGCTGGGAATATTCACCAAGTTAGGACTCCTCTCCAGGAGAACAACTAAAGACCTTTACCCTAGGACTGATGTGAGGGTGTGGTGAGCCCCCCCATGTGAAGTCTTTAGAACAGGGCCTGGCACATGGTGAGCATAGCATTGCAGAAAAGGAGCCACAAGTCATGAACACAGAGAGCAAATGGCGACACACGAATCCTTTCCCCTGGATACGCATACAGGATGCAAGAGCCTCCTCAAACGAGATAAAACACTGCCACTATGGAGAAGGCATGGAACAAAGAAAATGTCACAGAGGCTCATGGCAGACTGTCTCTCCACTGGAAACACGCCAGGCTCCTAAGGAGTCCCGCTGAGTTACCTGGATTCAGTGGGTAGCTAGTTGCCTCTACGAGCCCTCAAGAATCATTGAGGAGAAACACCGCACCCATCACTGGAATATATTCCCATGTCAGAACCAACATTCCTATGGAAATTGTTATCATCCCTTGGCTAAAGCCTTTAGTTATAAAACATTTTTGGTGTTTTGTAACCTCAAAGAGGGATTTCCTCAAATTTTCTAAAACTACCTTACTTTTTTTTTAAGGATTATCATTATCCATACCTCATTTGAGATCAAGTGAGTTATCAAATTAATGTTTTTGTAAGAAACTGGTCCCATTGCTTCCTTGAGGAAACGCTGCTCTTCCCAAGGGTTATCCCAGCCCCGCCTGCCCCTGCACAGGCTTTGGCTTTGGGTGCCAGTCCCTCTGTTGACCCGCCATGTCCCCTCTGCTGGAGATAACCCTGCAGTGACTCCAAATTCTTCCATTCAGTATCTGATTCCATCTCCATCATAAAGCCTTCCCAAGATCATGGCTGGACCCAAGCATCCCCATGTCCTGCTTCCTTCCCAAGATCCCACACTGACTTCTGGTTGACCTTCCATGTAAAATCCAAAGCATAGCACAACCAAAAGGAAAACCATGCCTTTTTCTTGATTCCATTTTTGAAACACATTGTAACAAACAGTAAATACTCATAGGTAACTGTGATGACTACTGAGAAATTTTCTATTGGACCCACATGAAATGATTTAGATTCCACAAGGCCTTAAGAGCGTCGTTCTCTATCTATTCAAACTATTGGCCTATTTTTTCTACCTCTTCACTGCCAATATTCCCCCTGAAATAGGAGTCTATAAATTCATATCATGAAAAATGGTCAGACTCTTTATTTCCTTAATTCCCTGCAGCCTGATTTCACCATTTTCCCCCATCTCCCCATCCCACAAATGAAATTTGACTTCTCCTGCCTCCCTATATCCCATCTACTGCCAGTAATCAAGTCCAGCTGATTCTTCCCTCCCTGTGTTGTTCTTTCTGTTCCTCGTGCCACAACCTAGTGCAGGTCCTTGTTATTTATTCCCAGTGTTTCTTCTGTAATAGTCCACTGACTATCTCCCTAGTTCTCCAGTTTTTCTCTCTTGCCATTCATCCTGCATATCTTTGCCAAATTAAACATACTTAAAGCATAATTCTGATTGTATCACTTCACATTTCAGACATTCCAGTGGTTCCCCATTATGACTAAAGTTCAACTCATATGAGGCTTATGTGTTTGTTGAGTGAAAAAACTCCATATGTAATCTTTAGCAACTAACTTTTTTTGACCCAAGAGCTCTGGACCCCAAGAATCCAGAGTCGTAACTGCATCGTCAGCCTCCAAATAGAGAGTGACACAGTTCTATTCACACTAACGTAAGAGCTGGTGGAACCAAGGCAACTGCTGAACAACTGTACAGAGAAAATTCTCACTCAAGATGAGCTCTCAAAAATAAATTCACACAAGAAAAACAACACCATAAAGGATAATCAATAAACCCAACACAAAAGAGAACTCATGGAAAGAAATAGTAATTAAGAAATCTGAAAAGAACTTTTAAATGATAATGCTTGAAATTCTCAAAGAAAGGGAGAATAACATCAATGAAACAAAAGCAGTGTTATAAAACAGAATGATAGCTATAAAAAAGAACCAATTAGAAATATTGAAATGGAAAAGTATGAAATAAAAAATTCAATATATGAGCTGGAGAGTAAACTGAAAGAGCTAAAGATAAAATTAGTGAACTTGATGATTAAACTGAATAAATTCATAGAATGTAAAGAAGTAAAGCAATTGAAATAAAGAGAATTTAAGAAATAGAATAATATGCATATATATGAATGTGTGTTTAAAAAGATACATATATATGTGGGTATGTATATATAGCAGAAGGGGTGAAGATAAGTGCTGTTTGAATAGATAACTAAAAGTTTTCAAGAATAAAAAAAAAAGAAAAGAAAAAAGGGCATGGGCACTTGGAATACCAAGTATCAAAAAAGAAAAACCCAAACTGAAAGATACTGTATTTAAATTTCAAAAGATCAAAGACAAAGAGAAAACTCAAGAAAAATATAGATCACCTATAAGAGAGAATACCAGAGTAACAAAATTCTTTTTCCCAACCACCAGACCAGATGAAGGTACTATGGAAATATCTTCAAAGTGTCAAGGGAAAACAACTGAATTAGAATTCTAGATCCAATCTAAGCATCATTCAAGAGAGAGGGCAAAAGAAAAAAAGAAAGGTACCTCCACACTTACAAGAACTAAAAAAAATCAATCAATGAATTCTGAAAGAAGTATTAAAGAATATACTTCAACCTGGAAAAGAAAAAAAAAAAAGGAGGGAGGGAAGTAGGCAAGAAAGAAGGTGAGCAAATAAGTCCATAAAATATGTTGATGTGTGTGAAGTATTGATTACTTAAAAAGAAGCTAAATCTGGGGCTGGAAGTGTGGCTCACAGGTAAAATATTTGCCTAGTGTGCATGAGGCCCTGAGTTCAACCCCCAGCACCACAAAAATAAACAAACAAATACGTAAGTAAAAGCTAAATCTAAAATCCTATAAAATATTAACAAGGGAAATGAGAGTAGATGGCCACAGCATAAGAGATTGATGTTAAAATGTATGAAAATTCTTGTCTTCCAGCCAGGTGCAGTGGCACATGCCTATAGTCTCAAGTACTTTCAAGGCTGAGACAGGAAGATCTCAGGTTCAAGGCTAGCTTTAGCAACTTAAGGAGACCCTCAACAACTTAGCAATACCCTGTTTCCAAATAAAACATTTTTTAAAAAGGGTTGGGGCTGGGTAAGGGGGTTGTATCTCAGAAGTAGAATGCCCCTGAGTTCAATCCTCAGTACCACAAAAAAAGGGGGGCTGGAGATAGGGAGGTAACAGCTCAGAAGTAGGATGCCCCTGGGTCCAATTGGATTCAATTCCCAGTACCAAAAAAAAAGTTTTTGTCTTATATGAAAGGATGTTAGCAATGCTAATTATAAATCATTTTTAGTAAAATTAAAGATTATAATGTGCATTACAGGTAACCAGAAGGGGAAAAGCAGGAATGAAAATGTAGAGTTTGTAACGTTTTCTAAGTTTATCTTCCCTATAGTCTTTTAGCCTCACTTCCTACCTCCAGAAGAGATTTTCTTTTTAAATGTTGTTAAAACTATCAACCCTGCTTTACAACTAATTATGGAAACAGTATGGAATTCCAAATCAGACAGCACTACATTCAATCAGTCATGTTTTATAGTTTTAAAATTTTTAATATTTTAGCAGTAAGATAAGGGAACAAGGATTAAAATAACTAAATGAAAGTATTAGGTAAAGCTTAATTATTAGATCATAAAAGCCTCACAATGAATGGTATTAGAAGTTATATCTGAATGTTAAATAAAACCAGGTGAAGCAGCACACAGTGCCAGCCCTCAGTGATATCTGACCAGACATTCCATGAGAGCAGAGAGTCAGGAGATCTAATGGGTCCATACTCCTTCACTGTCTCTACATATGATGGCCTTTTCTGATCATCCTTTTTAAAATTCCTATCATTTATTAATTATTCAGCTTCTGAAAAAGTCTAGAGATGAAAACTGTTCATGCCTAAATAGAGAATGCTATATTTTTAAAAATGGAAATACAAAGAAAATTGAATTTAGCATTAGAATTTTGAACACTTCAAAAAATAATTGTTCCTGTTTCAGAGTGACACAATAATGAACATTTTATTTTCTAAAACTTTTCAGTAGTTGTACAGGAAGTGTCTACTATTACATGTTACATTAGCAGTAGGCAACAACTGTAACCCATCTTAAAAGTTATTCGATTACTAGGCAATTATATAATTTTAAAGAAGGCTTTCAAAATCTAATAGAATTCTTCCAATACAAAATAGTTTTAATTGGTTGGCTATTTTATGTTTAATTATTCACCTAAATGTATAATGTGAAGTTTTATAGCATGTTGTTTACTAAAAAAACAGTTCTAAATATGGTTATACAAACTAATTTCTATATCCATTTATAGAAATGGCTGTTAAAATAATAAAATTCCAATGGAACTAAAGAAAAGTTCTAATAGTCCAAAGAAAAACAATTTATTCTAATTGAAGTAGAAATTAATTGATAATTTTCCAGATTTTTATAAACCAAATGCATTTGTCCACAGAATCTCCAGGAACATAACTTCTCTCTCTAAGGCCTATATTAAAGTACTTCCAACATCAGGCCATTCTGGAGTCAATAAAAACACTTACTCAGAAATGCTATTCTCCTATTTCCAACTATAACTGGGAAATCCTGAGGTTTGCTTAGAATTTGAGTATGCATTCCCGGGTTGGGTCAAGCACATTAATGCACAGATCATTCTATTCTATATGACTCTGTATAATGTAATGAACACTAACAGATTTCCCATTTCCTTTATCTCATTTTTGTAATTATACCACTAGAGTTCAACGTCAGAAAATAGACACCTGAAATTGTTTTAGAGTGAAAAACATAGCTACTGATTTTCCTAATAAAATTCCTGAAAAGCAAGATTCAGGAATGTTCTATACTTTTATCCTTGTTAAGAAGAAAAAGCAGAAACAGAAACAAAAACAGGAAAGTCTTTCATGAAAGGCAATGTTTTTACTGAGTTCTGGAACACTCGTTTGAATATTGCAAGCAAAAAATTTTAAGTGCCATTTCCACAAATTCCTCTTACTACATCTAGTTCAACAAGCAAGTTATTATTAATGACATGAAGCGTTCCAACATATGCCATTAACAAGATTTTTAATGACCAGGCTGGTCATTTACCAATGTTCATTGTTTAAAATCTAAGAAAGTATTTATTCAACTTTTGATGAATTCTTGGCTCTCATTTAGGTCAGCTGGAGTTTTTCTGATCCTCACATAGAAAATGAATCCAAGATTTTAACTAGAAGCTCATAATTATACTCACTTTTATTTTTAATTTACAATATGTTTAAGGATAAAGTGCTGTCCAGAAGTAACTACCTAATGTGTTTGCTGAGCCAGCCACTTACAAATTTGAGGTCTATATCCACTGGTTATATCGGCCAAGATTCGAGAGGAAGAACAGATAAAGGATGATGTGCCCAGCGCATTAAACTTTATTATCATTGCCATATGTAATACAATATTTGCAAATTGTGGGAAAGCAATATTACTTGTGCTCCTCATTGCTAATGACATCCATTGTTTTCATATAGCCCAGAATCCACTTCCTTTTCCTGCCGTGTTCTGAGTTCCTTTTGAGGACTTACCTCTTACTCACAGAACATAGACAAGGATTGGGAATCAGAAGTCCATCCCTTTCCTAGATGTTGGCATGTTAGCCAAGTTAAGCTAATCCTTGTGAATTTGATGTTTGCACATAGAAACAAAGACATTAAAAATACTTAGAGGTGGTAGAATCCAGATCAGATTCTTCCAGCCACCTGTCAAAGGTCTCCAGCCCCTTGGAGGGGGACTTCTCCTTCATTTGCAAGCTTGTTTTCCAGCCCTCTTTCAATTCTGTGTGCTTCCTGTCCTATTCCAGTAAATTTATTTTTGCTTAAATTGGCCAGAACATTTCTGTTGATTGCAACCAGAGAACCTTGAGATACCCTTGTTCACATAAAATGCAGAAATGCCAAATAATTCCTATGGTTCTCAACAAGCAAGAAGTAGTAATCTTATGATTCCTTATTCGGTGTTCTTTCTACTCCACCATACAGATAAGAATAATCACAGAGCACTTTTTAAACATGGAACCTGATATTCCAATGTAGAAAATGGTTTCTAAAGTTTAACACGAGAGTAATATAGAAAAAAATGATAAATAACCCAATTCTGGATAACCATAGCTATGTGCATAGAACTTCTAGAGCCATATCATCTACTTCCCTCACCAATATTTTCAGACTCATATAAGGACAACATTTTGTACCATGTACTTCAACTACTGGGTTCTCAATGCCTACTATTGACTGACTCTCCCAAATATTTATCTCTTGGGTTCAAATATCACAGAAAAGAAAGCAAAAAGGACACTGGAAACTAAGTGACTTGAGAACACTAACAACAATAACAGCGGCCATTCTCTGCATACTGACCTCATGCTGAATAATTTACTGGCCTAAATTTATATAACGTTACTAAATCATCACAACTGCTTTGCAGGGTCAGTGTCAGTATCCCGTTTTAAAGTAAAAGGACTGGGGTTTATAGGTGTTAAGTAACTGAACCAAGTTCACATGCTTGAAAAATGACAAAACTTCAATCTGAAGCCCTCATCCTTACCATAAATTCCATACACTCTCTGAGAAACACGAAAGAGAATGTCAGAATATAGCCTTCACCCTTCAATTCCAAAAGGCTTAGACAAAGAAAAGATTGGTGATGTCATTAGATTTCTACAACAATTAGCAGTGCACATAATCATCAAAAAGCTAAACTTGAGCCGGGCATGGTGGCCACATGCTTGTAATCCCAGCATTTGGGAGGCTGAGACTGGAGGATCCGGGTTCGCGGCCAGCCTCAGCTACCTAGTGAGGCCCTTCGCAACTTAGTAAGACCCTGTTTCAAAATAAAGAATAAAAAATAGGGCTGGGGGTATAGCTCGAAGGTAGAATGTCCCTGAGTTCAATCCCCAGTACTGAAAAAAAAAAAACAAAAAAGCTAAGCCTGTCTTCAGAATTTGAAGATACATGTGTTAAAAGAGATTCTGAGCCGGGCGTGGTGGCGCACGCTTGTAATCCCAGCATTTGGGAGGCTGAGACCGGAGGATCTGGGTTCTTGGCCAGCCTCAGCTACCTATTGAGGCACTCCGCAACTTAGTGAGACCCGGTTTCAAAATAAAGAATAAAAAATAGGGCTGGGGGTGTAGCTCGGAGGTAGAATGCCCCTGAGTTCAATCCCCAGACCCACAAAAAAAAAAAAAAAAAAAAAGAGAGAGATTCTGAATACTGTAACGATTGAGAAGACAATATTATTGCATTCCATTTAATGCAATAATGCGAGCCAGAAAAGCCTTGCATTTCGAAAAAGTCCAGAAATCTTTCTTTTAGGTTTACAAGGAGAAAGGGACCTTCATTTTCTCCGCTAAAGTTCTTTGCCCTTCCCCTGCTACATTTCTCTTCCAAAACTTTAACTTTATCAATCACAATTCCATTTTAAAAAACGCACATCCCAAACTCAATATGCCACCCTTTGCAAAAACTGCTTAACCCAATAATGCAAAAATAATTGTGTGGAATTTGTTTAAAACCGTTAGCAGTTAAGAAAAAAGACACACCTAAGCCTATTTTTTCCATCTGGTCCCAAAACTTTAGTTCATGGGCAAAGTATATGGTATTTGTATTGGCAGGAAGAAGGGTGTGATTTCAAAACACCGTCTAGTAGCACTGTAATGGAGACCATAGTGTTAATGAGGCATGGTGGTGAATATCATTCTTGTAGCAATTGTTTCAATATGTAAAAGTCTGTTTAAAACTATATATTGAATATTTACTCATGTCTGGTCATCCTGAAAATGAATCCCACAAGTTACTAATAGACTTAAGCTTACAACCATCTCTGAAAATAGACCAAAAGGCATACCCTGCCCAAGATGCCTCACTTCAAATGGGGCTCTGTCTCTGTGAGTATGCTAAAGTCAACCAACCAAGACTTATATCAGTAAAGTGCTTGATGAAGATGTTTTCTGATGGAATTAACACATATGTAAGTGTACTTGTTATTTCTACTTTGATTAATTGCTATAAAAGATCTTCTGTGTATCTTAGAAGTTTAGGAGGGCTGGGGATATAGCTCAGTGATACAGCACTTGCCTAGCATGCATGAGGCCCTGGGTTTGATATCCAACATTGCATGTGTGCATACACACACACACACACACACACACACACACACACACACACACACAGTTTAGGTAATGGCTATCAGGTGCACCTAACTATAATTCTATTGCATTTTATTATTATGTAACATCATTTAAAGAGCTCATAAGCCAGATTCCATACTCATAAACTCAATTTTTTTCATATTGCATGATTTGTTTTCAGTCTATACTAACACAATTCACTAAGCAGTCTAGCTGCCTAAATAAGACTCATAGGATCCTAGCAAAAGATGGTAACACAAGCAAAAGACAGGGCAGAAAGTTGTCCACTCTGCCTCTTACCAGAGATACATGATTTTTGCATATTTGGAAGTCAGGGATCTCATGTTGTAAATTTATATTGTTTAAAGGGAACCTCCCCACACCAGAAAGTGGCCAAAAAGTTGCCATAACTATCACATTCTCGGCATGAGCATAAAGTAAGGCACAGAAGCAATAGCTGGCTGATTGCATCTGCATTCTTGTATCTGCAACTAATTACTGGTCCAAAAAGTAGACTACCCAAAAAGAATGGGGTGTGGCCAACAACTGACCCATGAGTTTTCTGTCCTTCTATGTTTTTGCATGAAAAGCAAAGATTATATACAGAAAGACAAAAACTCCCAACTTCCTCTATTTATGGCTTCACTGTTTATACCAAATCTGGTAATAAATGCAATAACCTCTCCTCATATGCTATTAAAAGTTAAGATGAGATTTCAGGAATGGGGATGTAGCCCATGGTAAAACACATACCTAGCATGCACAAGGCCGTGGGTTCAATCTCCAGTGCCATAATAAAAGGAGGAGGAGGAGATAAGAAATTTATCATATCCAAAGTTTATGATACTAGAATTCTAAAAATAGTAAATTAAAAAAAAAAAACTTAAATAAAGTCAAAATCTTCCCCTAATCTTAGAGCAGGTATTTTTTTTCCAATATGTGATATTTTGTGCTCCTATCAAAGAATTTTCAAGGTTTTTCTCAGCTTTATTAGGGTATAATTGATAAATAGAAATTATTTATATTTAAGGTCCATGACTCGATGTTTTGATACATGTATACACTGAAGTGATTATCATAATCAAGTTAGCATATCCAATCACGTGTGTGTGTGTGTGTATGTGTGTGTGTGTTGAGAACACTTAAGAGGGTACCTTAGCATATCTCAACTATAAATGTAGCATTGCTAACTACAGCTACCATGAGGTACTTCAGACACCCAGAATTTATTTATCAGTCATGCATAACTGAAACTTCACATTTCCCATTTTAAAATACGGTCATCTTTGACAAGAGGATAAAAGAACATGGTACTCTTTGTATGCTACGTGCCAGCCCATTTTTCCTCTTCATCAAAACCTTCTGAACACAAAGTCTCTCTCCATCTTTATCAGGAGCGTGGACCTGTGGTTCTTGAAAGCAGCGGCTGGCTGCCTCGCCTCCCATCAGTCAGAGGAAAGAGTGCCCCCACAGGCCATCATTAACCTGCCAATTCTGCCTCCAAACAAGGAGGACAAGAGCTCACTAATTTGAAGATCAAAAAGCCACTTGTCCATTATATAATTGGAATGAAAGGCAAAATGTTGCCGTTCTGAAGAGCACAGTAATTACTAGCTGTTAATTGCTCTCTCGTGGTGGCTCACTTTTAATTAAAAAGAACAGCTCGTTGCAGGCCGATAAGCAATGGTGGAGACCACTGGTTTAATCAACAAAGCAGAAAAATTTGTTTCTGCCGCAGCCAACAACAGCTTGAGAAATCTTCAGATGTCCAATTGAGATTAAAAACTGTCTATTTAGTGCAGTCAGATTTTATTTTAACCAAGGAAATGACTATTTGAAGTCTTCCAATGTGAGTGTCCCCGCCACATCCCCGCTGGTGCCGTGGGGACTAATCACGGACTGGTGTTGTGATCATTCAAGTAAAGAAATTTAGCGACTTTCCTCTTGACTTCATCATTCTTGGGTAATTGGCCTGTCTGAGGTGAGTACTCTTTTTTTTTTTTTTTTTTTTTCTGCTGCTTCTTCTTCCTTTCTTTCTTTCTCTTAAGAAAGTGCTTTAAAGTATGGAAGGCCCACAGACTGTGCACTTAATTGCTGTTCATATTTCATGCAGTCATTCTGAATTTCATTTAAAAAGAAAATGATTTACCTATCTTTAAAAAGCCTTCTATGCTCTGCTCCCCCCCCCTTCCAGGGGTTACAT
Organism: Graphiurus murinus; assembly: GCA_004027655.1. Lineage (NCBI taxonomy): Eukaryota > Metazoa > Chordata > Mammalia > Rodentia > Gliridae > Graphiurus > Graphiurus murinus. The sequence goes on from PVLC010000292.1 coordinate 186,821, forward strand.
ATTTACGCACCAAAAATAATGTATTTCGGGCATCAAAGTTAATTGTGTAAGATGTTTCTCTGTCATGTCCTCTTTCATCTAACACACACCACTGATGGCCATCCTTACTGGAGAAAATACTTTCTGGAAGGATAATACTATACTGAGCTAAGAAGTTTCCTGGGTGAAGTGGGTTACATGGTGCCAGTGTGTCTCATAGCTCCAGCTGTGGACAGCCTGCACATCCACCTCCATGGCTCTTTTCTCTCTCTTCGAAGCCATGGTAGTTGAAACAGCCACTTGTTTTTAGTAATCATATGTGCTTTCTCTTCCCATCTCTTTTGAGTCTCAGCTATATTTTAGCCTATTCCTCCATCAAGAAGGAAATGTCTTTGCTCTTCACTAACCATGAGCAGCACACATTCCTGGGTTGCCTGGGTAATATTAAAAATGTACCTGGAGCCGGGCGTGGCGGTGCACACTTGTAATCCCAGAATTTGGGAGGCTGAGACCAGGTTCGCAGCCAGCCTTGGCTACTTGGTGAGGCCCTCCGCAACTTAGTGAGACCCTGTTTCAAAATAAAGAATAAAAAATAGGGCTGGGGGTATAGCTCGGAGGTAGAGTGCCACTGAGTTCAATCTCCATACCAAAAAAAAAAAAAAAAATGCCTGGATCACAATGCAGCGATAAAAGCTGTTGGTCAGCTATCCACCCTACTCATTGGTGTTAGCACTTGACTTCTTGTACAAAATGGCCATCACCTCTGCTCAAATGTGGCTCTGAAAAGACCTGTCCACTTTGCTGGGAGCTAAAGCAAACTCCTTTTTCTGCTCAGACTAATGATAATGCTTATGACACAGCCTACAAGCACAGGTAGGTAAATGGGTAATTTAATTTGTGCAATGAAAAATTAAACTGTGGTTAGCTTAATTTGCTAGTCCTTATCTTTTCTTTGAAAATGCTGTTGACGTCAGGCTGATGGAGACTGGTTCCCCCAACACGCCTCCATGACCATCTACTTAAAAGCATACAGCTCTCCTTTTTACTAGGGAATTTATCATGAGTCTTAAATTAACTTTCTTGCATTAAGGCATATGCTTTCAGGAACAAGGGGTAGGGAAGGAAGAGAGAAACTCTCTACAATTTTCTTTCCCTTCCCTTCATTCATATCCAAGAATAAATAGCTTAGCATTGTAGAAAGCATAAAAACCAATATAAGTTTAAATCTCAACTTTACCATTTCTTAGTGAATAACCATGGAAAAGTTATTTAGCCTCCTAATAAGAATCTCAGTTCAATCTATGGAGAAAATAACCATTTAAGGGATGTTATAAAGACTAAGTGAAAAAATATTGTGAATATAATAGATGTTCAATAAATGACAGCTGTCTGTAAGAAATGTTTAATGCTGATGGGATATGAATTCTAATAAAGAAGGATCCTTCCCCACTTGGCCCCTTTCAAATGTGGGATGAGGAGCTGAAGAAGACAGTCCCCAAATTGTTGTGTCCTATTTTCTTCCAACTCTACAATTCATCACTAAGCATGTCAGTAATTAACTGCTGTGAAATCTGGTGGGGGTGGGAGGGGCACAGCAAATTAGGGAATGGCATGAAGAATAATTTGATAGTGGATTTGCTTTCATAGAAAGGGAGGAGAAAAAAATCTGAAAATTTCCCTGAAGATGTTAATGGGCAAAAGAAAAATACACACATATACTTTTCCATATTCCTGTTACCTAACCTGTCAATCCTATATAAGTTTGGTGACAGTGAGGTAAGTTTGGTGAAGTTGAGAAACTACTCATATGAGCAGCAACAGCATTTGATTTAAGAAGACCTTGCAACTAGAAAAATAATGAAATTTTTTTTCCTAAAATAAGTACTTTCCTAAAGTACATTTCAAAGTTGTTGCTTCTTTGATGTAATAGTCCTTCCTGGCCATTCTTCTCCTGGGAACTATTACACAGCTTCTTTTATTTCTCACTGATAATCAGGAAGCTTTTAAAACAATTACTGAACTCAATGGAAAATGCAATGTCTGGGTGAAGGATATTAGTCTTATTTTTAGTTACAAAATAAACGGATGCCCATAGTTACCCTGCCCGTATGCAATGATGGAAATGTCAAATTGTAGAGTTGAAAGAGTCCTACAAGAGTCTTAATGCAAATATAGGCCTTAAAACGTTGCAAAATAAGTACAAATATATTCAAGAAATAGTCACTAAATGCTATACTCAGATAAATGCCAAAAAGCACTGCTATTAATATGCCTCAGGGCTTCATCTTCCCCAAAGGCTAATTAGCAAGGGTTCCCTATGTAATACTAGAACTTGTTAAAAAGTGAATGGCCCGTTTGTCAGGAGCAGGCTCCACCACCAGCCCCTGGCATGACCTTGGGTAAATCCTGCCACTTCCTTGAGGTGATGATTGAAGTGGAGAAGCCCTCAAGGCCAATCCAGCTTGAAGAGTCTATTTTTCTGTGACTCTTTTTTTTTTTTTTTTTTTTTTTGGTACTGGGAGTTGAATGCAGAAGCATTCTACTTCCGAGGTACACCTCCACCTCCAGCCCTTTTTAGTTTTCATTTTGAGACAGGGTCTTGTTAAGTTGCTGAGAGTCTCCCTATGTTGCTGAGGCTGGCCTCAAACCTCCTGTCTCAGCCTCCCAAGTACTAGGATTACAGGCATGCACTACCACACCAGGCTTACACTTTTTTTTTTTTAATTTCTTAATTGTGGTAAAATATATATAAGATAAAATCTACTATTTTAACCATTTTAAGTGTACAATTCAGACACATTAAGTACCTTCACACAGTTGCACAACCATCACCACCATCCAGGTCCAGAACTTTTTTATCATTCCAGACTGAAATTCTGTACCCATTAAACACTACCTCCTCTCCTTCTCCCAGCCCCTGGGAGAACCTCTATTCTACTTTCTATGTCTGAAAATTGCCCCACTCTAGTTCCCTTAGATAAGCAGAGTCAGACCTTATTTTTTTGTGTCTGATTTACTTCACTTATTTCAAGGCTCATCATGTTGAGCATGTTTCAGAATTTCCTTCTTTTTAAAGACTATATAATATTGTGTTCTGTGTTTATACCACATTTTGTTTATCTGTTAATGTACTGATGGACATTTAAGTTGTTTCACCTTTGGGCTATTGTGAATAATGCTGTTATAAACACAGGCGAATGGTACATTCTGAGCCCTTATATTCTATGACTACTTTTGAGGTTCACAAAGAGACCAAGCAGACCCAAAAGGCTACTGTCAGCAGCCTGTGAGCATCTGGTCCATCTGCCTTCAGTTAGAAAGCCAAGAAAATATGTTCAACATCTCTTGATTCCCATCAACCACCAAAGAGACTCAATAATGTCTTCTGACAACAGACAGGGGTTCAATCTCTTTGGATCGATTACATGTTAAACCAAAATCCTCCTAGAGGACAGGCACAGTCTCTGTGTGCTAGTTAAGACCAAACCCAAACAATGAGTTCACACACAGGCTTTTCTGACAGCTACCTTCCTGTATCTACTCTTGGCATCCAGAACAGCAGGCCTGGGATGATTGTAACCAATTCCAATCATCACAAACTCCTGTGTTCACCTTGGGATTGGAAGGAGGGAGGACAAGCTTTTCAAGCTTGCTTTTTTTTTTTTTTTTTTTTTTTTTATTTCCTGTTTCTAATTTTCAGGCAGCACCTGTCCCCAGCAGTCTTGACTTTCGCAGTTTTCTTTTGAGTCTCTGCTTTTTTTCTCATACTTATTCTAAGGTTTATCAGAGGAAACACTTGCCCTCCCAAGGATGGCCTCCGTGCTGTGACAGATTAATCCAAGTTGAGTGGACTTCCTTCAGACAGAAGACACTAATGATTATGAAGGCACTGAGAACACAATGCACGCTGACATCTCACAGCCCATTCCCTGCCAGCTCGGCATTGTCTTAATGTCAGGCCCTGTCAGTTCCCAGCCTTAATTACATCCTGTTTACAAACATTAGGCCTGACTTCAGATGAAGCTTTAACAAAGGTTGACAAAGGTCAGGGTCACATCCCAAGGATGTTATCTGTCTCTACTCTGCTCTCGATAACCAGAGGTAGAGGGCTGATTGGAGAGATAGCTCTCAGAAAACAAAAATGCACCCAGTCTCTGGAATATCTAATCTCTGTGGACACATTTTCATCCAGTCTGCTGAGCGCTGTTGCTGGGGGAGTGGGCCAGACTTAGAGGGCCAAGTCGCTGCTGCTCCTTATCTGAAATCCAAGCGCAGGCCGGGGAAGGTGTTGGGAAAGCCTCCTGAGCAGGAAGGCCTCATCACCCTCGGCCACTGAGTCCAGAAAAATCCAAAGCATAAGAAATGAACCCCAGTAAAAATGAGGGCCGGTTTCGAAGATGACAAGCAAATTTTGACTAGTATGTTTAACCTGATTTTTAAGAATCACTCTTTTTAAAATGTTTTTACACTCCTGCCGAACAGATTTTTCTTAAGCGAAGCGCTCTTTAGATTGCTTTTATATGCTGTTTGTAAGTATCATATTAGACTTGCATTCAAATCCATCAGACTAAATTTTCTTTGAATTTAAATAGATTAAAATGATAGTTGCTATTTTAGGCGATGGCCAAATCTCTGTGTTTATTAATGGGAAGAAAAGGGCCTGCTGAGGTTAAAGAATTTAAGAACTAGATCTTCCAGCACTCTGGCAGCAAGGTCAGTCTAAAACCAAAAATTTCTTCTCCCAGTCTGGGGTTCTACCCCTATTTGGAGGAATTTAACCTATTTTAATTTTACCTTTTTTTTTTAGTATTCTCATGGAGGCTGACATCTAGTTACTGCATATCAGTTTAACAACTTACATAACTTGATCCTTCAGCCTTCTTTCCCGACTGTTGTGGCTTGGGTTTGGATGTCCCTGAAAGCTCATGTGTTGAAGCCATGTCCCCAATGTAGCAAGGTTCAGAGGTGGGGCCACAGGAGGTGGGTCACTGGGGCATGGCCTTGGGGACCATATATGTCCCTGGGCCCCTTCTCTTGCTCTCTCTGCTCCTGGCCACTATGACCTGAGCTCAGCTTCCCTCCACCACACTGTGCCACCATGGTGTTGAGTCAGCCAGGTGTGGCCTATATCTCTGAAACCGTGAGCCAAATAAACATTTCCTCTTCTATGTTGTTAGTGTCAGATATTTTGGTCATAGCTATGGGAAAGCTGACTAAAACACCAACAAAACCTCTTATATTCTTTTTATCTTATAGGTTCCTATCTTCCAACATATACATTTAAAAAAAATATTCTACTGTGGACATACGCCTCAAAGTCTTGAAATTCCCGCAGTACACACAAAAGCACTCAGTAGGTCATTTATTTAACTGTTTGGGTCTCTTTTGACTCTCCCACAATATCAAGACTTGTGTTGTATTGGATCTAAGTCATTTTCTATCTGGATCCAGTTAGTGAAAAACTGTTCAGCATGTTCAGCAGGCTGGCTCCCCCGCTGCACACCTGAATGAGTAAGTTGCAGACATATTTCTAACAAGTTTGTCCTAATCAGATTCCTAAGTTAGCACTATTTTTAGAAATAGTCTCTTTTTATTTCACTCCTCCCTCATAACCTACCAGCCTGCCACAACTCCTCGTGCTCAGTGCTACCAAGACTCAGGGCATTCTGCTGAGTCACCTTCCCCAGAATCTCATCTACCCCTAGACTCTGCATTTTTCAAACTTAGTCCTAACCCTTCACTTCTCGTTATTCTTCATCTCTATGAGATGTACAGCATCATGTCAATTTCTTTTTTTTTTTTTTTTTTTTTTGCGGTACTGGGGATTGAACTCAGGGCATTCTACCTCCGAGCTATACCCCCAGCCCTATTTTTTTTTTATTCTTTATTTTGAAACAGGGTCTCACTAAGTTGCGGAGGGCCTCACTAGGTAGCTGAGGCTGGCCGTGAACCCTGATCTTCCAGTCTCAGCCTCCCAATGCTGGGATTACAAGTGTATGCCACCACACCTGGCTACCATGTCAATTTTAACACAGTAAGTATAAGAACAAATCACTGCCAGGCTCCTCCCACATTGGATAGAGGAAACACCATTCTCCTCATCCCTAATCTTTACTTATTTATTTTTATGTGCTTTTATTGGTGTATTATTGTTTATCCCTAATCTTTAGAGAGCTCTTTGTCAGCCTTACTACTTCACCATAGTGTGGAATTGCACTGGAACATAGTAGGCACTTATGATAGCTGATATATGAATAAATGGATGAAAATTAAAAAACTAATAATGAATACATCAATGAATGAATATATCAACTTGGTAATGCCACTGGGTCGTATCATGTCTTTCTCCAAGTTTCTCTTTTCCGTTCCCCCTTCATAACCAACCCCCATTTTAAAGGCTTCCCTCACCAGAAATCTAAATTACTATAAACCAGGCCTGCTTTTTCTGCTTTTATCCCTCCCAACCATGACCAGGCACAGAAAGAAACACTATACAAATAAATAGTGCTTCAGTCTTACCTAAAAACCAGAACTTGTACAACTATCCTATCAAATATTCTAATTTGTTATATAAAAATGTCAAGTAGCTTTAGGCCCACGTCCAAATCCTGCCAAGTGTGACTTATTTTGTTCCCCCCAGGATGACAATGAAATGCTGTTAACTACCTTTGACTTCGATCCTCTGAGCAGGTGTGCACCCCATAACATTCTGTGGTCTAGACCAGATTTCCCAGCTTATGGGAGATTATGTCATTTGGGACTGAATCCAAGGTTTGGTTTAAATAAAGATGTATTACTGCCTTGCTGCCTGTGCATTGACCGCAGATACAGAGTGAAGGCAGATGAATCTGCCCATCAAGTGTAATATGGAACTCTCTGACGACAAACTTGACTTATGGTAGTAAAATTGAGGTTAGAGTAAAATTGAACTAAAATCCCTAGGTGTTATAGTACTTAAGATTGCTTTGCTCACTGTGATGAACACATAGTTCAGAAGGCAATAGTTACAGAAGATTTTTTAAAAAGTAGTATTTTAAGATGTTTTCATTGTAGAAATGTATGTGTTGTATTTTTTGCATCTATCAGCCAAAGGCTGAATGTCCAGAGGAAAACTATCAATTAGCAGAGGGCATAAATACTGAGGGAAAGGATAAAAGGGGAGGGAGGAAGGCAGAGGGGAAAATGAATGAAAGAAGGAATTCTTCCCTGTAAAACCTTGAGGAAGTGTGATAAAGCTGGCCTTTTCTGCATGCATTACATATACATTTTAGTGCTAAGTACAGTTTAAAGATGGACAATAATCATCTGTTATCCAGGTTACACTGACACATTAATGGTTCTATTTTGTAAGTCTTAGGACAAGATCAATAATCGAGAGCTTTAAAAACATCGGGCACACCTGCAACCTCTTCCCACCCCTGAAAAATCACTGCCTGCCCTTTTTTTCAGGGGTTGCTTTACTTTCTCTGCATTTGTAATGTCAGTCATATGCACATCCAACTCTCCCATCAGAATTGGGTTACAGCTGGTGGCTAACGCCTCCAGAAATATAGACCTAATATTTCACAACAGCTTTACAAGAGGCTGCCACCATATGCATTGCTAACCAAAACAAAAAAAAATCTAATTTTAGGAGAAAAGGAGTTGAGAGAGTCAGAAGGAAACCATGTCAGTAATATAACACATACCTTTATATTTGGGGGTGTGCAAAAGCCCAGTGCTCTAGAGAACTGCAGAATCCCTAGCACTATCACAATAAACTTTAATTCAAGTATGGGGGGATCTTTTCCAAACAGGAAAAGAGACACTAACCTAACCAAAACTTCTACAGCTCTTAAGCAGAGTGTGTGTGTGTGTGTGTGTGTGTGTGTGTGTGTGTGTGTGTGTATGTATATATAATATTTTGCCAAGCTCATGCTACCTGATTCAGAGGCAGATTGTTAGGGGAAGGATGTGTAGCAATGACTAAGCATTCTGGTCTGTAAAGGAGCAGGGAGTATGTGAAACAGGCTTTGAGGTCACATAATTAAACAGGAATCCTACGCACTCAGAAAAAAAAAGAATCAGAATGGATGGAAAAGCAACTGGACTCACACTAGCCCCTGAAACCTTGAGAACCAAAATCTTTTCTTTCACTCAGATATCTATATCCAAAACAAGATACTCTTTAATTTAAAATGATGCTAGAGTGGTGCACCCCTGTAATCCTGGAAAGGCTGACACAGGAAGATCACAGGTTCAAGGCTAGACTCAGCAACTTAGTGAGACCCTGTTTCAAAATAAAAAAATAAAATGTCTTGGGGGGATAGCTCAGAGGTAGAATGCCTCTGGGTTTAATCCCCAGTACCACAGACACACAATATTTAAAGAATTTAAAATAAAAATAAATAAGATAATGCTAAATTTGATTGTAAGAATATATTATGCCTGGGACAGAAACAGTGCTCTCTTTCCTCAACATCCTGAATATGGCTGGCATGGGTAAATAAAAGAAAATACAGCAGGAGACTGAACATTATCACGGGACCTCCTATGTACAGCACTGTAAAGCAATCCTTTTTTTTTTTTTTTTTTTCTCTTGCTCTTTTTGGTACTGTTGGGTACTGGGAATTGAACCCAGGGGCATTCTACCTCCAAGCTACACCCCCATCTTTATTATCTTTAATTGTTTATTTTGAAACAGGGTCTCGCTAATTTGCTGAAGGCCTTGCTAAATTGCTGAGGCTAGCTTTGAACCTGCAATCCTACTGTCTCGGCCTCCCAAGTACTGGGATGAGAGCTTTGCTAAATTTCTGAGGCTGGCCTTGAACATGTGATCCTTTAGTCTCAGCCTGCCAAGTACTGGAATTATAGGCATGCACCACCAAACCCAGATAAGCAATCCCTTTAAAATACTTGAGAGCTGGTATATTTTTATTTTTATTTTTTTTATTTTATTTTTGCGGTACTGGGGATTGAACTCAGGGGCATTCTACCTCCAAGCTATACCCCCGGCCCTATTTTTTTATTCTTTATTTTGAAACAGGGTCTCACTAAGTTGTGGAGTGCCTCACTAGGTAGCTGAGGCTGGCCTCAAACCCAGATCCTCCGGTCTCAGCCTCCTAAATGCTGGGATTACAAGCGTGCGCCACCACGCCCAGCTCGAGAGCTGGTGTATTTTTAAATTGGCTTTTCCATTTGCCTCACTGGTCAGCAAAAAAAAATTAATACCAATAGACACAGTGATGGATAACAGCATTTCTAAAAACGGGAGGGGGGTGGGGATCAGGGTTGCCTGTTGCAGCTCCACCCACAACTGAGAAAGCAGCTGCCTTCTAGGGACAAGGGAGAGGGCCCCCCACAGCTCCAGCCCACAAGACCCCGCCTCACCTTTGCCCACCATAGCGGCCACTCTCCTGGGTCCTTCTACTCCTTCTCGTTGAAGGTGGAGAGTGTTGGAAGCAAAGAAAGAGACATCTGACAGGGGATTTTGCCACAGGCCAGACCCTAAGGAACAATATTATTTTATGCTCCTATGACAATCCCAACTCACTCACTCCATTGTGTCTGCCCAAGTTTCTGAGCAGCTGGGAGCTGGCCAACTCCAGCAGGGCCGGGAGCCTAGACAAACAGCGGTCATCATTTATTGATACAAAGTAAATATTCAGTACAGCCATATAAAGTAAATATTATTATCACCATTTTACAGAGGAGAAAATGAAGGCTAATCTATTTAGCAGGGGATGGAGTTAGGATTTGAACCTCCGTTCATCTGACTCTAAAACAGATGTTTTTCCCTATGCACCACTCTGCCTCCTGAGTCCTGCATTAGCTTCTACTCCAAAGAAGAATGTAGGAGCTACGTAGAAGGCATTCTCAGGGGCACCAAGTGCTGTGTGCATGTATGTCATTGTCAACATGATTTACATTATGATGTGAGATCATAATGCACCAATAAAAAGCATATAAAAATAATATAATATAAAAAAGACAAAAAACAAGGCATTGTTTTTAGATGAAACCCTTTGTATATATCCTTCTAACAATTTAGGCTCAACAGTTTAAAATTTGAAAAAAAAAAAAAAAAACCTCACCTATCACAAAGTAATAAACATTCTAGAAGTCTCTCATTTGACCACATACCACTACTCAGGAAGGCCTCTTTGTAAAAATATCTTGCAAGATTTACTTGTGCTTATAAAAATAAATATATTAACATTGCATAGTACTTTTCCACTGAAAAAGTTCAAAGCATTTTTCAAATACCAATTTTGGTATTTGCTTAAGGAGGAAAGAAGCTGAGATATTATGAACAAACTCTAGGAAGCATCTCTTAAATAATCTAACTTCCTTCTTCTCATAAGAATTTGGACATCTCAAGATAAAACACACACAAACAAGGGTCTGGAGGTACAGCTCAGTGGTAGAGAGCACTTGCCAAGCTCACGGGTTCAATCCCCAGCAACACACACACACACACACACACACACACACACACACACACACACTTAAACATTCAAAGACTGTCAAAACACAAGTTCAAAATTCATGAGAAGTATACAAATTTTTTTGATAGCATGGACACTACCATTTGAATCTAGTATTTAACTTCTTGAAAAACAAGACAAAAAGAAAAAAAAACAGGTAATATATAGTTCTCATTAGCCAATAAAAGGACTTCTGTGGAGTGGTATTTAAGAGACTCTGAGTAAGATATTTGAAAATATCTTCTACCACTACTTCGTAGAAAATACACAGATAATCTTCATGTGGCATTACTTAAACTGACCCTCAATAGAAGTTAAGGGGAGCACCATTAAGCAAAACAAACAGCAATTTTTTTTCAGATGTAACTCTATTTTCCTTCTACATTGATTATATCTGATCTTTTACAGCATGAATAGTAAGTATGCTTGATTTCATTCATTTCTTTTTCAAGATCTTTTTGATATCTGCCCATTTTTAGCAATAAAAAATCCATCCATTTTCTTGGGGTAATATCCATGTTCCATTTACTGTGTGAGTGGAGCCTTGTACTGAGCTGCCTTCTCTGACTCAGCGCCTCAGGGCTGTCAAACAATTTATCCTCAGTGCCACAGTCCTGCCAGACCAGGATTCTAGCTGGATTTGTCTGACTCCAGAACCAAACTCTTAATCATCACGCTACAGATCCTCTTCCATAATCTGCTTGCTGCACAGGTTTGCAACATTTGTATCTGTTTCCCAAGTCAGATAGATATGAAGGTCTTCCTAGGGAATACATATTTTCCTTAGGTTAGTTCTTTTAGAGCAGATCTTAGAGGAAACTAGATACTAGTTGCTTTTGAGCAGTCAAAACATTCAAGATCATAACCTGCTTTTTTTTTTTTTTTTTAACTAAGCAACAACAGACAACTACCCCAACATGCAGGCAAATGAAAAGGGTCTGTGTGGATGATAGAGGTCATTCATTCCATGTCATAAGCCATTGAGAACTTGACTCCAAGTCAGTTGAAAGTAACCAATTGTCCTCATGAATAATGTTCTAGATGAAATCAGTTGTTGGTCAGAAAAGATAGGTGAGGCTGGAATGATCAGAGTGAGATGCCAGGGGTCACAATGGCAGGAAAGGTGAAGTGAGTCACAAAGGAAAGGCCCAGGTAGCAGAGTCCAGGGCCCTGGGGCCAGCAGGTCAAATGGGGTACACTTCCTTTTTGTTCATAACTTGTAAACTCTCCCTGCCCCCTAATGGCTTTTGAGACACTGGGCTTTGAGCTTCTCAAGCTCAGGTTGTATGTCTAGATTATTTTTGTAGTCCTATCCCTAAAAAAGTGATCAACAGATGCTCAGAGTTAAACACAATCATCTTTCATCTTAGAGGAAAGGCTCTCTCCTCTTGGTGTCTATTTCCAAAGTGAGAAAACCAGACAGAGCCATAGCATGCATTTTCTCCTTGAATTATGTGAAGACTCATGTACCTAAGCACATGAAATCACTGGGAAAGGGCAGACCTTTCCCTATTACTAGCTAGAAGCATCCCAGAATCACAATAGTAAGAGAGATGAACTGAGAATACAACCAATATGGAAGTGAGCCCAAGAGAGATGAAAAGAGGACCTTGTCACTGGAAGAGCAGCCTCTAAGTTCTCTGTGGTACGGATAAGGTGGACTTCTGCAATGTTCTTCTCCATCTGCAGATGCCTAGGGTGGCTCAGACCAGGACAGCTTTAGTATGGCCTGGGAGCACATTAGACATGCTCGTTCTCAGGCCCTTTCCCAAACCTCCTGAATAGAAACTCTGTGGGTAAGGCTCAGGAAGCTACATTTTAGGAAGAACTCCAGGGATTCTAGTGCACACTAAGTTTTGAGAAAGATTGCTCAGATAGCACCTTAGTGTGTTTGCTTGAAAAACAAAACAAAAACATGGAAGTAGAAATTCTAGCATTTCCTTGTGAAGAGGCAAATGGAAGCTACAATTACAGCCTTGTTTAATTGCAGAGCTTCAATGCATGCTTCTTGTGGCAAACTATTTCAAAAATGTTTGCTAAATGTGTATTGTCCAAAGAAGCTCTACTTAATTTCTCCTTTCTCTCTCTCCTCCCTCTCTCTCTCTCTCTCTCTCTCTCTCTCTCTCTCTCTCTCTCTCTCTCTCTCTCTCTCTCTCTCTCATTTCTTGTGTGTTATTAGAGATTGAATCCAAGGGCATTCTACCTCTGAGTCACATCCTCAGCTCCCCCCCTCTTTTTTTTTAATTAAACAGGGTCTCTATGATTGGCTAGCCTGGAATCTGTGATTCTCCTGTCTCAGCTTCCCAAGTACTAGGATTACAGACTTCTAGCTTCTTTTCTTGAGGGACCAAAGGCCATCTACAAGTAAGAGCACCAATTTTCATGTCGTTCAAGAACATGTCGGATTGCCCTCTAGGATGTATGTGGCATTCATAAGAATTTGAAGTCTGTGTCGGTCCCACTGTTGGTATTGGGACCAACACAGACTTCAAATTGGTGATAAATGGGTGATGGACTGAGCACCCATTTATCATAGTTTACAGGGGCCAAATCTACAGTTCAAAAGCACAGTAGGTTTAACTTTGTATAGCTATGCGTGGTAAGTGACCCCAGAAATGTACACCAGGTCCTTCTAGGATCTGCTCTGCCCACTCTCACACTAGTCTAGGGACCTTGATCTTGGGTATTTACAAAGATTACACATGATGATATAGATGTGAGTGCATGAGAAAAAAAATATAGTATTACTATAAGGCATAGACGTGGTTGGTGTAAACCAATATGGTAGAAGAAATAAAAGAGAAAGCTTAGATAATATAATCAATCTTTTTCTGAAATGTGGCGCAACTACCAATGCACAACTAACATTTGGTCAGTTTTGGAAGTAGTGCTCTGAAGTAGTGAATGCAATTAGTAATTGGTGTACCTAAATTACCCCATACTTTTGCACACTTGTAAACATCCTAGTACTTAGTACCAAATCCAGTGTCTAAAGACTTAAAGACTGAAGACCATACTAATCAATATTTGTAAAACTTTCCCAACATAACAGATAACAGAAGGCAAGTATGACATCATATCACGGGTCATTTTTAATGGTAATCACTTAAAAATTAAAATTAAGGTCAGCACAACAGATCATTTTTTTCTTTTTATAGAAATTTTTAAAACAAAGATTGATGATGAATGTACTGTATACTTAGAAAGGCATCCAAAAGCAATCAGTCCTTCCAGATAGGTCTGGGAAAAACACCTGCAGTAACCATACAGACACCTGGGTACTGAAGGTCAGGAGAGCAAGGGGTCTTGGAAATTGCCTCTGTCCTCATCCTTTCAAGCATTTTCTTTAGGTTTTACAACCTGATTCTGCTGGAGACTGGAGAGAAATCTTCCTCCCTAAGGACTCCTGGCTATCAGTGGCATGCCAGAGCAAATTCACCATCAACACTCACACTGGCAGGCCATTTTCTCCCCTACAAGGAGACCTTCTCCAGTAGGGAAAGGAGAACTGGGCTTAATGTTCCCTTTTGTAGATCAGATACTGGGGTCTGTGCTATGAATATGCACAATGGAAGACCTTATGCTCGCACCCACCACACTGGACTAGGTACTTAGACGTACCCACTTCATTAGGCTGTTATCTATATAATGTTAGAGGGAAAATATATGTGTAAATATATATATACTTATGTATATATTAGTATATATACATATTTATGTATATAAAAATATATTATATAAACATACATTCATATGTGTGTGTGTGTGTGTATGTGTGTGTGTGTGTATATATAATCTAGCCAGAACCCTTAGGAGGGCTGCCAGATTACTAAATTAAAAAACAAGGCCCCCAGTTAAATTTGATTTCCAAATAAACAAGTCATTTTTTATAAGTATGTCCCAGATTATTGTGTGGGACATACTTATACCATATACATATATATATATATATATATATATATATATATATATATATATATATACACATACACACACACACACATACACACATAATATATTCCTTGTTTATTGGGAATTTGATTAACTGGGCATTCTGTACTTTATCTGGCTACCTTGCCCCTAAATCTAGCAATGAGGAATTTCTCTCATGGAGAGCCCAGATGGAAGAGAATATGGGAACATAGACACTGGACTTTAACTTAATGTGCATAGGGTTTCTGCAGATTGCACTGTGCTTACTTTGCAACTTCTCTGGGAGGCAGGACTAAAGTCCTTAATCCCCACTTTACAAGTGTAGAGTCTGTTTTAAAGAGTTGCACAAGGTTACAAAGCAAAGTAAAAGAAGTGGGATTCAAATCAAGATCCTCTGGCATTTCGTGGGGGGCTCTGTCAATCACTAAACTAAACAAATGTAAGAGGAGGAAGAATTTAAGAGATTGGCTAGAAAGCCTCAGTTTAGCAAGCAAATATACCTGGTGCAGCCATGGACAGCCTTTTCTGTTTTCATGCCTAAGTAAGCAATCATCTGTCTGTGTTCCTCACTGGCTGAGAGTGACCATTAAGAAATGAAAGTGAGTTGAGATTTCATCAGCATATTTGATTTGATATTTTGCATTTTGAAAAACCAAGGTCAGTTCAACCTTTTAGCTCTCGGACCCAGATCCCCCATGATTTAAGCAAACAGCTCGGGCAAATTTAGGAGTGAGTGGTAGAATAATTGTTCACTGCCTCCCATACTTTAATTTGGGTTACTTTTATTTCTAAATCTATTAGGGAGAGCTCTGTTTCTCTCTGGAAAACCCTAGAAAGTTCAGGAATGAGGTAGAATTTATCCTTGTAATTACATTTAGAGAATAAAAACTAGGATGTCAATGGTAAAATGTTCACTTCCCCAACATTAGCTGTGTCATAGTATGCACCTTATTTTCCAACTCCAAGCAAAGCTGTGGCTTGAAAAAATTCTTATGTGAGAAAATCCTTAAAAAAAAAAACCAAATATTTCTTTTAAAATATATATATATATATATATATATATATATATATATATATATATATATTCAGATTAATCTACCACTGCTAGCATTCCAAATTCAAATCTTTCTCCACTCTCCCACAAACTCAAATACTTAGCTATATTTACATCAGAAGAAAATATGTGAGTTCCTAATATCACAAAAACAAATAATTCTCATCTGCCTATTCATTTTCAGAAGCTAGACAAGAAGTCACAATTGCCCATGACAATTATCTGTGAAGAATATTGTTGTCAGAAATTTCAAACTGCCCCAGAGCTGTGGCAAGAAAGTCCAGAGATTATTATTGGGTAATGACATTGGAAATAAAAAAGTATATAGTATTACTGTATTGAGCTATTAGAGTAAGGAATCAATTCAAGGAGACAAGCAAAATTTATATACTTTATCGATTTTAAATTTTACATGCTCTGCTATATGAGTAAATCTTTTGTAGTAATTCTAATGCTTTGAAACATTGTAAATAACAAGGACTGCAGGGAGTTGAAAACAACCATTTTTTTCCATACCGAAAGTATATCGCTTTTAACGCATATTAGAAGAAATTGAGGTAACGAAATACCTTAAAGCTAAGTTAAGTCAGGGCTGATGTTTTTGTTTTATTTTGTTTTGTTTTGTCTCCAAAAATCGAGCCTGTATCAGGTAGTGAAGTAATCCCAGGTAGCATTGTACTTAAGGAAAAGCATAATTAAATTGATCCTATTGTATTACATAAATCCAACATATCCTGTGTAAACGCAGAAACAGGTGGCTCTTTGAAAAATGTAGCTGGCTGCTGACCAGTTGCAGCAAAATTTTCTCACACAAAAACAAATACACGAGAGGAAAACACTGACACAATGGTTCGCTCGGGATTCCACAGTCCAGCAGTAGACGGGATTTGAGATCACCCCAGAATGTTCAATGTGCCTGAATCTGCACACTTCCACTTCGGGCAGTGAGTGAGCCCGCCATTTCCAGACAGGCTTTTGAGTAAGCCAGTCAGGTTCCTAGAGCCTGCCATCGTGTTAAAAATAATTGCAGGCTTGGTCATTTGTAATTTTCAATCATATATGCAATATGAAAAATGACAACATGAAGGGGTTGGGAGGAGTTTTATATTTTTATTGCAGTAAACTGGACTGACACTTAAGAAAACGTTTTGACACATTCAAGTGTGAGTAACAAATCTGTCCACTGATTCATAAGCCACATGTTTACTTAAAGAGGCCTGGTCCAATAAATGAGGATCAAAATCCCAAGTGCTCTAAGTCCATAAAATTCCCTGAAGTGAAATAGCACCAACAGAATACATTCTGACTTTCTTAAGATGAATCAAGATTTTCAAATAAGTATGTAACCTGCTTTTACCATTATTCTCGTTTTTATGCAATTCATTATCTTTTCTTTTTTGTGTGTGTATCTGTACACTATCTTTTTTTAATTCTAAGAAGCCACAAATCTACCTTTCCAATGTTTAAGCTTATATAAGTCTAAAGTGAGTGCAGTACTCAGGTAACTGATTACTTTTTGCAATTTTGACATTTCACAAGAAATTTTGATTTTTGCAATTCTGACCTTTTCAAAAGAAATTTCAAAGATACCCAGCATGTATCCAGTGTACTTGGATGGAAGCCCTGTTCATTAAACATTTTATATTTTTCATTATGCCACTCTTCACATAAAATCATAATTCTATATTTTCAAAGACCTAAAGGGATGATGGTGATCCTAAAACACATCACATTCAGACAAAAGAAAATAGTTGCCGGGTTTTTTTGTTTTATACTGAGGATTGACCCCAGAGGCATTGTACCTCTGAGCTACCCCCCCCCCAACCTTTTTATCTTTTGTTTTGAAACAGGGTCTCACTAGGTTACTGAGAATCTCACGAGATGCTGAGGCCATCCTCAAACCTGAGATCCTCCTGTCTCAGCCTCCCAAGGATTAGGATTACAGGTGTGCACCACCACACCCAGCTTGTCATATTTATTATAAAGGGACAAGAACTCCATATTTCTTCAGGTTTCTAATGTAAGGTATTGAGAATGGAAATCAAAGTATTATAATTCAGCTGGGTACAGTGGCACACTACTGTAACCCCAGTATTTGGGAGGCTAATACAAGAGGATCACAGGTTTGAGGCTAGTGCAAGACCATGTTTCAAAATAAAAAATAAAAGAGCACTGAGGGGAGTGTAGTTCAGTAATATAATGCCCCTGGGTTCAGTCCCCGTAGTACAAAAAAAAGAACACTGTAACTGAACAAAAAGGTTAAGCAATGAATCATTAGTGTCTTAAAACTAGAAACCTTCTTAAAGCTGGATAGAACCTTTGAGGCTCTTAGACTGGCCACAGCGTATGTTGAAGAGGGGAAATGAGGATGGAGGAGGGGGAAAGAAAAGAAAGAAATCTAACTGGAGGACCTTGCAAAAAGTTAATTTGGAAACTTTGTTAGTGACTTTGGACTTCATTAAACTCCATGTGTCACTATAGCAGCATGAGCTCAATAGTTTGAAAGGTATTTGTCATCAGTGAAAGAAAAACATTATTTTTAAAGGAGTAAAGAGATTGATGCATCACTACGGACTACTTAAGCCCCACGCAGTTTCAGCCTTTCAAATTAATCTAAACATGATGGCTTTTGCATACGGCGCATAATTAAACATTTTCTTTTCGGGGCTTTATAGAATCCCCATATGTTTTTAATGGCATCATCTGAATGTTTTTCTTAATAATTCTGGCTGCTTGCTCCTGAATCTTCAAGTTTGTTTTTTGTTCCTAATATCTTTTCTACAGAGGCTGCATTGTGCCAGAGGTTGAATAAAGCTCTGAGACCTTGGTGGAGGGATGGAGAAAACACACGCACATGCACACACTACTGTCTCCCCTCTCTTCGTTTGCAATCTGTAATGCTATTAGCACTGGGAAAAAGACATGGGAGAAAGAAAATATGGGAAAAGGACACAGGGCCTAGAGCCCTCTCTTCTTTAGAAGGACTTGGCTAACTCATGGTATATGTCTGCCTGCCTGTCAGTCTAGGAATGTTTGGTGGGAATACTCAAGTGTGTGCATGCAGATAGGTTGAGGTAGCTTTGCCATGACTGCAATAAACAGTTTACCTGGGACTCTGGGGCTGGACATACCATGACTGCTGCTGACTGGACACCTACTGTCTAATGGGAATAGAGTTTTTTTTGTGGTGGTGGTGGCGGCGGTAGGGCAGGGCAGGACTAGAGATTGAACCCAGGGGCATTCTACTTCTGAGCTAAACCACTACCTTTTTTATTTTGAAACAGGGTGTTGCTAAGTTGCTGAGGGTCTCATTTTCTTCTTTTGAGCAGTGGTCTCTTCTGAACCAAACCCCTTCAGACATGACCCATAAAACTGAAATAATAAAATGTTCACCATTTGGCTTAGACAGGCACATTCTAAGCTGTAAATCAGTCACTTCCACCTCAGGTGGTACAAATGTAACCCAGTGATCAAATGTATGTGCAAGAGAGAATTTCAGGATATAATATCCCGAGACTTTCCTATGCATGTCTACCTAGGACTAGTGCCCAAAGTCAGGAACATAGAACATAAGAGCCTCTTGAAGAATAAATAAACCGGAAAAGAATGTGCTCCACTGTTGTTCAATGTATCCTTGAATTTGCTTTATCCCAACATAAATTTACATTCTGGAAATTGACAAAGACAATAAATAACTCACATTTGAATCATAAGTCTTCTTTAAATTGAGTGTTTGAACTCGGATCCAAGTTTCAAAATATAGTATTATTTTGTTTTAAAAGAAGTGTTCTCACACTCTTTCCATAGTTGTCAGCTTGAAATCTGATGATGTGAATGGACAAAACGGAAATAGTAGCTGAAATGGCTTCCTTGTGTTCTTTTCCTCATTGAACTCCGTGTGTTTACAGATGGCCAAGCGGCTCCGAAGGCATTCTAAATGCTCC
The DNA here is from genome assembly GCA_004027655.1 of Graphiurus murinus. NCBI lineage: Eukaryota > Metazoa > Chordata > Mammalia > Rodentia > Gliridae > Graphiurus > Graphiurus murinus. The sequence goes on from PVLC010000292.1 coordinate 206,197, forward strand.
TATTATTAAGAAGTGCGCTTTATCAAAAATTTCAAAGAACTGGTTTGTATTTCAGAATTCCACCGATGATGTGCTTTAAGTAGAAACAATCACCCTGGAAAGTCTTAAAACATACGCAGGCAAGCAAGGGCAGAAACAAATTATCCAGGAACGGGAAAGCTATGGTTTCCACTAACATTTGTTGTTGGAACTTAATTTAAGCAACAGATAATCTTTAAGAGCCTCTTTTGTTAATGGTTTTGTTTAATGGTTTCCAGTAAACAAAAATACCTTTTTAAGGAACCCCAAACCTTATGTTTATTTCTCCAACCAAATTGCTCTAAGAGGATTTATAATGTGTCAAATATAACAAATAAAGAAAAGGTTCTGGAAATGAAGTAACTGAATAAAAATTAAAAGTAAGGTTTAAAAAAAATCGATTGCTATTTCTCCAATCCAGGCAACATTTCAGCTGCTGGGTCTTTTAGCCCCAGTCAAAGGACAGAGTTGCTGAAGAATCAAAGACATAAGGTCTGACAAACTCACAGTCCAGCAGAGACTTTCACATCAGGACTCACAGTGGGCCTCCACACAGCTGTGCAGCCCTAGCTAAAACTCAGGAGACCTTTCTAAAAGACTTTGAAGCAGGAACACCAGCAGCACAATAACACTTCTCATTTCTCACATTTGATTCAGGAAACTTCCCCTCCCTCCAGAGCAAACTGCATCCATGAAAATAGCTTAGTGGTATACCACATTTAAAACAACCCTCCCCTCTGATTCATTAGCAACTTCCCAGGCTTCCTACAGGAGGATCTCAGAGCTTCTACCAGCCACAAGCCCAAACCAAAAGAGCTAAAGTAATGGCCAATACAACTCCTCCCTGTCTCCCCAACATTTGAAATTGGCTATAAGGATGAGCCCCACTTTTAAGTCTAAGAACAATTCTAAATCCATGTGGATGAGGAATTTGAAATGTCCCAAGACAATGGCTAGATGTGTCTAATATTTAGACCTTCTCTTTGGTTTTAGTAGGTGAGCGCTAGTCCAGTTCCCTTAGAATGAAGCCCAGACTCCAGCCCTAAAAGCAAGGAAATAAGTCCCTGCTTGGCATTTGCACATTACCCAAGATAGGCCTGGGAAGGCGTTATCTTCTCCTTCCTACCTGAAACCACGTGGGGTCAGGCACTGAGTTATGCACTAGAGAGAAGAATGAGGACTCAAGGTAAGAGGAAGTCAGGTATACGTGAAGTGCCCTACAAGATGGTAGAGTTCTCTAATTCACGATTTGCTTGCCCACCATCATAACTAGCAGACTTGACAGCTTTTCACAGCCCTCTGTCTCTTCCTGATCACACATAATCTCAAATTTATCCCAGTTGTCACCATCATTTTTTATGACGGTTGGCACTGTGCCTGAATATGATTAATTTATCTGCCAAAGATACACTTAACTGACTGTCCCATGAAGCTCCTCATCTCTTTGGCATAAACAAACTAAAGCAGAGAAAGAGCATTCCTGATTCTGAGGATGCTGAATAACTGTCTTCAATCCTTTCCTCTTCTCAGTTGTTCTTATCAGGTATTTTGGTCATGGTGGCAAAAAGTGGAATGATATAGGCCCATAATCCTGACTCTTTTGTGTAATTAGTATCATGGACATATGAGGTTCGGAAGACTCTGTGCTAGGTAAGTGCTATGTGTAAAAACACCTTTTATTAAGACCTTCAGAAACTCTATACAAGGATCTCCCTTCTCCACTTCTGGAAATGTTGCTGCCTTATAAATAAGCCCCTGAAAGTCCCTGGGTGCAGCTAGGCCATTGCTTCAGTGAGATGGCATCAGAATCTTATTGAGGCTGCTCAACTAAACATGCAGTCACTCTCAATGTGATTTTTGCATTGCTGCCCCCTCCCGCCACACACACACACACACACACACACACACACACACACACACACACACACGCACACACAAATTCACAGAAGCTGAGTCTTTGGGGAGTGCAATTAGGGTAGCCATTTAAGAAATGCCCCAGCAATTGCTCATTTTTACACATAAACATTGTTTCTCAAAGGGGGGGGGTGGATTTTGCTTCTTGAAGGAAACAACAAACCCCCAGAAAATACATTAACCCTACTTTATGCAGGTGATATAGACGGTATATTCTCTTTTGTTTCTAGATATGAAGAATACATAAAAATGTGATGAACAGGCCCTGGCATATATATATCGTTCTGTTCTTGGGAAGAAATTTGTAATATATCTCTATTTTGCTGCAGCCAGATCCCACCGAGTCATCAATTTCCACTGTGTTATCCAATGTTCGGCTCAGTAGGAATATTAAGCAGCCGCCAGGTTCTGAACTTTGCATTTCCTTACATTTGGCCCTTCGCTGATCCAGCTCAGCTTCTCGGTGATTATAGATATATATCAGACCACAAGGAATCAACTTTCTTTGTTTTATCAAGACCTGGCGTGTGGTGATTCTGATCTATCATTTTTACAACAGTCTCTTCCCTGCGGGCTCCAGGTCGTGATGGTGGCATTGTGACGATTTATAGTGCGGATTGTTGACGGAAAATGTATGCTCTTTTTGATTTTCCTTCTTTCCAACACCTGGTTCTTATTTCCCCAACTCTAGCTTCTGCCATTTTAAGCATTATTTACCATTTGCTGAAATGCATGGATCTATTTGGAGGGGGGATGTATAAAGCAGAGGATGTACTTTTACAGCTGGCTGATTGTTTTTTATCTTACTTACCCAATGCTGATTTTTTTTTTTACATTTTCTTATTCTGTTAGGAGCCTGGAGTTCATATTCATTTCTCACTTATTTTGCCTTATCTGCCATTGCATACTAGTTATCTCCAAAAGCAAAAGAAAACTCTGGCTGGGTTAAATTCTTCACAGAGGTTTGTGAATTTGCACTGTAGGTGGTCATCTCCCTTTCCAACCTGGATAGGTTATTTACGATTTAGTGAAGGCTCCTCTCCCTCAAAGTCCCAGAGCAAGGCTAATTTTTCTTTAGCATTTAAGAGGATTGCAGAACAAGTTGGAAAGCCTGGTAAGATCCACTTGCTAACAGGGGAGAAAACTTTAAGAGGCAGAGATGAAACAAACAGAATGCTCAAACCTGAGAAATGTTTGATTTTGAAGACTGATACAGGTCTCCTTTCCAATATAAATCACAAAACAGTGGAGACTATTTTTCACCAGAAGTACCCAGAGTGCTTTCTCCCTTTGTCCCTCCCCTGCTGCACCTTGCAGATGTACTGTCAATATTAATTTGCATTTCCACTTTTATGAAGGGCATGTGGGTGGAGGCAGGGGGCTAGTCTATGTCTTTTCTAAGAGGTCAGATAGTTTGGGGTATAATCTAAATGAGATAAATGCTTAGCACCCCTTCCACTTGCCCTTCCATTCATCCTTACACAGGTTAAATTCTCAGATGATAATTTCTAAGCAAAAATTTTGTGAAATCAGCCAATCACACATGCTGTGATGGAGACAGCTAATATCACCCCTGGATAAAGTGCCCAAATGTGCCATTTTTCAGAAGATAGTTCTTAGGGATGCCCTGGTATCCTAGTGTAATTATTAGTGGTGGCATGCTTTTATTCTGGGAAGTGTGTCATTTTGGATGAGAATTAACAGTCACACTGTCTTGCATCCATTCTCTCTTCTTCCTTTCAGTAACCAATGAGCAGGGGGGCTGTTCTCATCATGACCTCTTTACAGACAAGTATACTGAGGCACAGAGGTCACACAACCTATACAACGGGCAGAGCTGGGATGTGAACCTCCACTGTCTGACTCCAGAATCTGTACATAAACCCATTCCCTCTAAGTATGAGCAAGTCCTGGCATGGCCAGTCAGGCAGCACAGGGACTGACATCTTGTCCTAGAATTTGGTAACTCATTGACTCCCACTCTTCCTTTCCTCTGACAGGAACCAAGACTTGGTGCAGGTGAACACACAGCCAGAGACAACTCTCCAGGAATTAGAGGGACCACAGATAAAGGAATTTGGATCCTGGGCCAGGTCCCCTCATCTCCTGCCTTCCCTGGGATGGTATGTGTGAGCCACCATCAGCCTATACCCTAATCCGTGCCCATCTCCCCACCTCACAAAGTCCCACTTTATGCAGAAATCTAGAAATCTAGAAACCTTTTGGAGTGAGACATAGGGGAAGGTATACATGAATAGTGTATTCCAGTCTAAAAATCGATCATCTCAACCAGAGACAAACACTCCCTCTAAATGATCCCAAGATTCCTGTCTATTCTGATAACTGCTCACGTATCATGATCAGGGGTGTGTCACCCTAATTCTATATTTAGTTCCAGATACATGGAAACCCTCCATGAAAGGCAGACACGAGAGAGAATGCAGCTACAGATGAGCAGCCCCAGCGCTCACTCTCAAGCATGTAGGTGTCATCATGACCTCCGCCCCATCCTACAGTCATTCCAGAGGAAAGGACTCACCATAAAGGCCTTCCTCTGCAGCTCTATGAAACAGCACCCTCTACCCTGGCCGTTGCATCTCTTTTCCTCTTCCCTCTTTTATTTTCCTCAGTCACATTAGTCATCATTGCACATATATTAATTTGTCTATAACCCATTTCACCTAGACTATAGTGTCACTGGCAGAGGAACTGTGTCTGCTTTGCTCATTCTTATCCCCAGTTCCCAACAGGGCCTGATATGCTGTAGGTGTTCAATAGATCCTGGTTCAGTAAATGAAGAAGATGAACAGACTTTGAACAGGACAGCTGTGTGACTTCTGAGTTACTTAACCACTCTGGGACTCAAAACAATATCTAAAAGGGCTGTTGTGAAAATTAAAAGAGATAATATAGGGCAAATATAGAACTACCCTCTAGTACATGGCAAAAGCCCAATGTAATGGTAAGAACAAAAGGTTCTTACAGTGCTTGTGCCCTGTGCTGCGCACTAGAACTTCATTTACGAGCAGCACGCATGCTCACAGCCTCCCACCTCTGGCACCGTAGCAGGAGTCCTGGCTCAGCCATCATTTGCCACTTGTCTTCCTCTAGTCCTCTTTCTGGAATTTCCTAAGAAAAGCCAGACTGCAATTTCCTGAAGTAGGATAAATGCCTGCCCTCGCAGTAAGACCCAGACCAAGAACAGCGAGAACTGGTTTTGCCTTTGATAAATTTAAAAAAAAAAAAAAAAGACAAAATAGTATTTATTTTAGGATTGATACTATGTCTCATGTAAGAGATCCTGGGTTTGGATTTGTTTTCTAAATATATTTATGTTTTTCCTCTTGGTATGCTTTAAGATGTCATTGGTGACCTCTCACCCACTTTTAGCCTGAGGAGGTCATCCACAAATTTCGTCTTCTTGGACTTCATCAAACCCTGAAGAGAGCAAGCGGACTTTGAAGCTGAACCTTATTTTCTGGAACAAATCAATGTCTGAAACCTAGCTAGATAGTGAGATTTCTTTTCAAAAAGACAAGTTGAGCTAGAATTGGGGGATAGGGTGCACACGTGCACACATACACACACAGGGATTAGTATGACTTTCAAAAGGAAAAATCCAGCCAGGCATTGTGGCATGTGCCTGTAACCTCAGTACTTGGGAGGATTGCAAGTTTGAGGCCGGCCTCAGCAAAAATAAAATAAAATAAATAGGGCCAGGGGTATATCTTGGAGGTAGAATGACCTTAGGTTCAATCCCCAGTACCACACATACAAAAAAGGAAAAACCTGGGTTCTGGGGTACTTAATTGGCCACTTTCAACTGTTATTTCAGAGCTGGTTTTCTGCCCATCCCCATGCTTCATGGTCTCAATTCTTTCCAATTTTTACAGTGACCAAATTAGAAGTGGTCTATAGGATGGTGACTAAATAAACAGTAGCAGCAGCTGCAAATTTGAGTAACCTCACTATGCAGGAACTACCAAATGTCTTACATTTGATATTTCTAATATTATTTTTAATCTTCCAAAAGTAAGATATTATTGTTGTTGTTACGCCTATTTTATAAACGGGAAAACTGAGAAGTTGGTGCTATCACCCAAGGTCCCAAAACTAATGAGGAGCAAAATGAAGATCCTAATCCAGATCTTCATTGCTGCGATGTCTACATCTTCTCCACTGCATCCTCTGGTCTTGTGTTTCATCTTTCATCCTTTAGAATTCCTAGTGGGAAGAGAGTTTGCACAAGTATGTCTGTAAACCTCAATACTCCAGAGGACTGTGTGACCACAGAACCCATCAGTCTGTGACTCTCCACCACAGGCTCTCATGTTAGAAATGTCTTACTAGTGAGTGCCTATTTGTATTTTATCATCCATCAGGTGGATATTCTGGAATGGGTCGAAAGCAAACATCTTTACCTTATCACACTGACCTCCACACGTCCTCTGATTATACCCAGGCCAGAACTGATATAATATGGAGATAAATGGATGCAACCTGAAGCTTCCTAATCTCAGAAGTAGTTTTAACTGACAAAAGTATTTGCTAAGAACCCATCAATATGTTATTATTGACAACCTAAAGTTTCTCTTTTCTGTCTGGACAATTTTGACCCTTAGTCCTGGTTTACTATAGAATTCAGGAAAAAAACTAAAGTGACGGTGGTCTCTTAGCTTTATTGATGTAGTATGTTCAACAGGACATTTAAAAAAAAATCAAACTCAAGGAATTAACAAATTTCAAGTTAATTAAAATGAAATGTTTTTTTTCAAACATGAAAAATGAAATAAAAATAAAATGCATACATAGGTAGAAGCTATAGAGAAAATAGGAAACAGAAGAGACTTCAGATAAATGAGGGGCGAGACCGGTATAATAGTGGATTGGGATTGGGGGATGGAGATGGGGAAGGGCAAAAGGAGGATTGATGCAGGAAACAGGTCAAATAATGCTCTGTCCCTAATGTCCGGGGTGGAGGAGCAGAGTGGGAAGCAGAGGGAAATACCAAGTGCCGTGTGCATGTGTGTTTGTATCTCTTTGAACCTCATTATGATGTATAATTACAGTGCACTAATAAAAGTATTTTAAAAAGAAAATAAAATGAGTACAAAGAGACCTGGGCTTGGCTGATAGGGATAATAATAATTATGGGGTTTAAGGACATGGGCTGTTCACAAGGTTTTTCTATCAGTTTCATAATTGTCCTAAATTGTCCTAAATTCTCTATATGTTCAAATATGTATGGCCTACAAGAGGTCCTCAACTATGGCTATAGATTTACATTATCTGAAGACCTTTCTTCAAAAGGTCTTATTCTTCAAATAAGGATACCTGGAGCCCCACCCTGAGAAAATTTGACCTAAGTAATCCGAGGTGGGGTCTAGGCATTAGATTAAAAGCACCTGTGGTGGCTGGTGGGCTGGGATCCACCATTTGAGATGATTCTCCGCTAAGATTCCGTAATTCCTCTGTCCCTATCACATCAGTGTAACTGCCTCCAATTGAATCAAACTTTCTACCGGGGATTTGTTTCTCATTTATTCTAGCCGGTGTACTCTACCCTTACCTAAATTTTTCATTTATTCTTCTGGTAGGGCCCAAAGTGTTCTTTATATGTGACGATTCCAAATTCTCTCAACACTATGACAATATCAGTTCATTGAATAATCATTAACACATCACATCAGCATTTGGGGCTCATAAATAACAAGTTTAGATGACATAGAATTAATTTCTGATTTGATGACTAGGTTAAAGCCAGTAAGTATAAATTCTCTTTAAGTCCTCAATTTGTAAAACAAGTTGCAATACTTAATATCTTTGAAATCCTTTTTTAAAAAACTGCAGAATAAGCCGGGCGTGGTGGCGCACGCTTGTAATCCCAGCATTTGGGAGGCTGAGACCAGAGGATCCGGGTTCGCGGCCAGCCTCAGCTACCTAGTGAGGCATTCCGCAACTTAGCGAGACCTGGTTTCGAAATAAAGAGAGTAAAAAATAGGGCTGGGGGTGTAGCTCGAAGGTAGAACGCCTCTGAGTTCAATCCCCAGTACCGCAAAAAAAAAAAAAAAAAACTGCAGAATAACATGCCTGAATTATAATCACAGGCTGTTGTCAGTTAACTGTGAAACTTTTAGCAAATCGTGACCCTTCTCTGAACCTATAGTCACTCAATTTACAGAGCAATGGATTTCTTCCTGCCAGAATACTTGCTGAATCTAGGATTCTCTCCCAATATTGAAAAGCTCTACCCCTAAAATCAGGGGCTGGGGGTGGAGCTCAGGGGCACTTGCCTAGTGCACACAAAGCCCTGGAATTGGTCCCTTTTGGGGGCCAAAGAAAGAGAAAAACAAAATTCCTACATTTCATAATCAGAGAAGAGTAGCTTTGGCTACTCTTGAAATAGACAAATGTGTTTTTAAATGGAAGACTCCTTGATGAACCTTTTCTATTATTCCTCTGTATGCACATGAAATTTTTCCAGGAAAGAAATATAGCATGGCTCTCTGTTCTTTAACAACCTTTCTTGATCCAAGGCCCCATGGCCTATTTGTTGAGAAATCTTCACTCAAATCAACTGAAATTCTGATTGTGCTGATCTCTTCTTAGATGCTTGTGATTTATTTGCCTGTGTGTCCTCAAAATATTTTTTATACTAAATAGTCCTGATTCCTTTAACTCTTCCCCACAGGATCTCAATTTCTAAAACTCCCATTGAACCTCCACCAAGCCTAAAAATTCTCTACCCAAGCCTTACATTTTAGCATCTCTTCTGAGTTCTAGGTCTGCTGCCTCCCAGATATCTCCTCCCTGCAGCAAATTCAACATGTCCCCACCAGGCTGGTCCTCTCCCAGTGTTTGCTGATGTTCACGAACGTTACCACCATCCACCCCATCTGCACTAGCCAAAACACCAACTCTACACCCTCTTCTTCCTTACTCCATCATCAAACATTCCCAGGATTTTGTACCCTGAGTATGCTGTGAATGCTTCCATTTTCATTATCCATAATCCAAAGAGCCAGTCATTGTCTCCTGTAAGAGCCCACAGTCCATCTCTCCAGGTCCATTCCCTGAACAGCAGCAAGAGCAATCTTCCCAAAACATAGATCAGATCACAGAGCTTCCCTGCAGAAAACCCACCAATGACTCCTCAGGGCTCTCAGGAGAGACTCAAGCCCTTAGTAGAGACTCCAAGATCCTTCAGCTAGTCCTCTTACTTCCCGGTAGTCAAACAATCACAAATATGCAACTCCAGCTAAATGTTATATATATTACACACCGTGTGTGTGTGTGTGTGTGTGTGTGTGTGTGTGTGTGTGTGGTGTGTAATAAGGAGGCTTCTGAAAATGCCTTCCTGTTTTCCTCTAATCAAGATCTTTTTGCTTCCCTGATTGAATCTTCCTATGTCCCATCCTTCTTCTCAAATATACTTGCACTCTCTACAAAGACCCAACACTCAAATTTAACTTCCAGAAAGCCTGTGAGACTCCTCAGGCAGTGAAGCACACTGCCTTCTCAGCAGTCAAACCACTTTGCCCTTCCTTCTTGCATTTGTCTCCATCACTAAGCTAGGAGCCCTTCCAGAGCAGGGTACTGTCTTCTTCCAGTGAGCACAGCCTGTCTGTGACATCTTTTAAAGACTGGTCCAGAAACTGTAATGTATAGTGTGGGACCTTTTTAAAATGCTGGCTCTGACTTGTACACCTGGGATGGGGCCTGAGGATCTGCACTTCTAACAAGCTCCCAGAGGATGCCAGTGTAGCCAGCCCGAGGACCACACTTTGGGGAGTAAGGCTTTAGAACTCAGTGATTATGAAACGCAGACAGACAGGTGGGTTGAGAAATGTTCCTGTAGAAATTAAGCAACCGACAAGAAAAAATAGTTCTGCTTCACATCTTGCCTATCAAATGTGCATGACATCTTGACAGCAACCAGCTTCCTCAAGTGCTAAAGAGAAACAACCGTTGTTGTAACCTTTCTCCAGCTGGACAGCCCACTCCTGGTTCTCCAGGTCCTCTGGGAAGCTCTAACTCAAGCTGATTCCTGGCTTCTGTTTGTTGCAGAAGCCCACTGCCTGTGTTCATTTCCATCTGGGATGGCTCAAACGTACTCTCTGGTCATCTCTAGCATGGACACAGACCTCCAAGAGCTGATGGCACAGACAGTTCAGCTCCTCTTTCCTCCAGGGGCATTGGCTTGGCTGCTTCAGCCTGGCCAGCGACTTCCATTGGCCCAGCATCCCCTGAGCTCTAACAGTGGTCTGCAAGGTACTCACAGAGCTGCCTGTAAAGCAATCCTAGGTTTAGTTAAAAATTTTCCTACCCTCAGAATTCTGAGATGCTACTGGGGATTTACAAGTTGTTTTAAGGTTGTTTTAAAGACAAACTCATGGTATTTACATAGATATATGGGCCTGTGTAAAGTACTGTGTGGTTCTTTATAAAAGGTACAGTATAAATGTTCTTGTATTACTAGAAGGATTAAATAAAAGATGTTAAAACATATTTCTACCAAGCAGTGGTATAGATGGCCACAGAATATAATGTATCCATTGTAAAGGAATCCCCACAAGAGACCTCTGAAATCTTACATTGATTGAGCTGTGCTGGACCTGAAACACATTGAAAAATTTCCAAATTGTGAAATATTAAATATACACTTTTTTAAAATATTTACCAGTTAAACACTAACATACTGTAACTGGCTGACCTTTCCCAGCAGTTTTTGTTCTACTTTTCCAAAAGCAGCCAAAAAGGGATTGTTTTCCTTTTAATGCTTTGTTTTGTCTCTTAGAAAAAAAGAACGGGACTTATTTTGAGCGTACAACTCCCCCCTCTGCCTATGCAATAACATCATAATGGCAGAATAATCACTGTAAACAATGCCCTGGGGATTTAGTTGGCTACAGCAGGGGACTCTAGGAGCCAATTTCAGTGCTTTTCTTAACTACATCATTGCATTTTTGTCTGAGAGTGGATAAGAAGAGTCTCTTTCAGAGCAGGTTGATGGAAAGTGCTAATTGCTGACACATTAGCTAATTGTTATGATTAGCCCCTGACTTTTTTTTTTTTCATTCTAGAAGTCAAGATCTCAGCTGTGAAGTATGAAGATGCTTTATGACAACAATGCTATGAAAACATTCAAACAATGAGAGGCTAATCTTCAGAAGCATGCAATCCGGTGGCACCTAGACAGCCATGCCTTTAAAGAACAGACAACCCTTAGGGAAAAAAAAATATCCTAACTGCTGCGTCCGCCCAATATTTCAGACATAAGTGTTCTAGGGTTATCGTTAATAATCTGTTTTTACAAATCCACTGTGTCTTTGGAAAATTGAAGCAATTCCAAACCAAATAAACCACGTGCAGGCCATAATGGTCCAGGGACAATGGAGGCAGCTTGGAGTCTGTGATAATGTGAACCTGTAAAGCACCACACTTGGATGTTTTCCTATTTTCTAAAAGTCAAGACAGGGCATTTGAAGTTGGGGTCATTTTCAACTATAACACAACATGAGAAAACAACTAGTTATGAATACTAAAGTGTGCATGTTCTTTAGAGTAAAAAGGAAGGAGAGGAAATCAAGTAGAGAGAGAGAAAGTAGCAAGAAACCAAATTGCAAGGTTGGATTCTTGGCTCTAGCCATTAAATGAGTTGTTATTCTGTGCCCGTTCAGTGACTTGTAACTGTAAGCAAATATTTACTATTTACTAATATTAACTATTTACTATAACCTGGTTTCATATAAAAATACTATTTAACTAAATTTTAGCTTAAAAATAGTTCCATATAGGCATAAAAATTAAAGCATTCTGATTTGTTTAGTAGGAATATTACTATAGGAATAAAATGTAAAGATACTGATTAATAGATGGGTTATAAAATGTAATTCTCTTACATAAGGAAGATGATTAGCAACGATTACTTAAAAAGGTGTCATGTCTATATTTTGTCCACTTGTTAAAATATAAAACATTTTATCATGATATAATTATGCTTTAGCCAGGCATTGATTGTGGCATACACCTGTAATCTCAGTACTTGGGAGGCTGAGAAAGGAGGGTTACAGGTTCAAGGACAGCCTCAGCAATTTAGTAAGGCCCTCAGCAACTTAATGAGACTCTGTTTCAAAATAAAAAATAAAATAGGGCTGGAGGTGTAACTCAGAGGTAGAATGCCCCTGGATTCAATCCCCAGCAACATACACACACACACACACACACACACACACGAATTATACTTTAATTTTCATACCATAACTTCTGTTTCCTCTTCCCCATCTCCTGTTTTCTCTTTTTAAAATGACCCTCAATAGAAATGATCCAACTATTGGCTCAGTTCAATAAATACTATATATATATATATATATATATATATATATAGAGAGAGAGAGAGAGAGAGAGAGAGAGAGAGAGAGAGAGAGATTTTCTCACCAAAGTGAAAGTTTTATTCACAAGTAAAGCTTATAAAGGAAGCTGTAGGTTGAGTAAGGATTATTGCAAGTGAATTAAGTGAGAAATTTTTCTTTTTTTTTTTTAGCAGAATTAGGGATTGAACCCAAGGGTATTCTACCTCTGAGTTACACCCCCAGTCCTATTTTTTATTCTTTATTTTGAAACAGGGTCTCACTGAGTTGCAGAGGGCCTCACTAAGTACCTGAGGATGGCTGCGAACCCAGATCCTCCAGTCTCAACCTCCCAATACTGGGATTACAAGCATGTGACACCACACCCAGGTGTGAGGAAATTATTTTAAAAGAAAAGGTATTCTTACCTAGTGAGAAAGGAGGATCACAGGTTTGAGGCCAGCCTCAGCAACTTAGTGAGACCCTCAAAAACTTAGTAAGACTCCATTTCAGATTTTTAAAAATTTTAAAAAGTGCTGGGAGAGTAGGTCAGAGGTAGAATGCTCCTGGGTTCAATCCCCAGTACCAATGGGGTGGAGGGGGGAGAGAAAATGAAAAGGTATTTATTGAATTGAGCCAATAGTTGAATAGTTGAATTTCTAGTTGAATTCAACTTACTTCCCTACCAAAATATAGACTCATTCTACATGTATCATTGCAACAATGGTTTTATTTTAATCCTTTAACATTTTATATCTAAGAACCTAACTATATTCACTATATATACTCTTCTGCATTTTTGGTATGACCTATCTATCAGTTTACCTTAGGAAGAGTAATACAGGAGTAAAATTCTTGAATATTTTAATGTATTCCCTGAAAATGGATTAGTGGACTTACAACATGACTATAAAATGTCCAGTTTTCTACAAATGTTCGAAAGGTAGAAGGGGCTATTTTAAAACATTATCAGCGGAAAGAGCAATGCTAAAATCACCTGAATGGACCCCTCCCCTGAATATGCAGGCAGTAAGACTTGAAGTAGTAAAATGACAGCCCATGGAGCTTGCTTTCTATGGGAAGGAAGATGGCACGTGGAACGGGCCACTTTGCCACTTTTAGATGCAGCTCTCCGATGGTGTTGGGCTGTTTCCAAGTAACACAAAACAGGAGATAAGTATTCTATTTCCCCATCTCCAAATTTAGGAGAAAAGAGAAAAAAGGATACACATCAATCTACATTTGTTGTAGGTGGGTTTGTTTGGTTTGTTTTTAACTGAACTTTTCAAATCAGTGTGTCCTATCTCCAAATCCTAATGGAGTTCATGGAGCTATCAGATATGTGACAGAGCTAGCAAAAGAACAGGAATTCAACCACATTAATTATGACATATAAGTCACAGTTCAGTTTGTTCCATGACAGTGTAAATCTTTTATAAATGCAGAAAAATAAAGGCAGTCATCACCCTGTAAAGGAATTTATTCTCAAAGACAGCCATGCTGCACTCGCAGACGTATGTGGACAGAGTGTTCACATTCTAATAAAAGCCACTGTAGGCTTTGGAGACAAACTAGCCTGGTTCAAACTCTACCTCTGATACTCTCTAACCTTGGGACAGTATTTAACAACCCTGAACCTATTTCCACACTGTAGTCAGTTGAATAGTATCTTCCTGAAAGATGCGCCCATGTCCTAATCCCCATACCTGTGAATATGATCTTATTTGGAAACAAGATCTTTGCTGATGTAATTAAGTCAACAACCTAAAGATGAGATCATCCTGGATTTATGGTAGACTGGTATTGCTGAAAGAAAAGAGAAGGAGATTTGAGACCCAAGGGCCCAAAAGAGAAAGCTATGTGTCTTAGTCTGTTGCATGCTGCTATAGAGAATACCTGAGACTGGGTAACTTATGAAGAATAGGACTTGGTAGGCTCACAGTTCTGGAGTCTGGGAATCTAAAGTCCAGGGGCCAGCAGGTTTGGTATCTGCAGAGGCTTTGCATGCTGCATCCTCCAGAGGACGGGAAGAGTGGATGCCCTCATGGCAGAAGGCAGAGGCCAGAGAGTGTGCACATTACGGAAAGTTCATTTATTAAGGCATTGATCATACCCAAGAGGGTGAAGTCCTCCTGTCCTCACCTCTTACAGGTCCTACCTACCAATACCATGACATTGGCAATTAAACTTTTCCACAGGTTCTAGAGGGGATCAATATTCAAACCACAGCACCATGTCAAGACAGGGGCAGAAGTACAAGTCACATAGTCCCAACCCATGGAACACCAAGGGTTACCAGCAGCCACCGGAAGTTCAGAGAGACACAGGAAAGATTCCTCCTCAGAGCTCTCCAAAGGTAACCATCCTGCAAACACCTCGATTTTGAACTTCTGTCCTCCAGAACTATTAAAAATATACCTCTGTTGATGTAACCTGCCACATTTGTGGTCCTCTGTTACGGCAGTCCTAGGAAACTAATACACTCATATTCAAAATTTACCTCTCAAGTGGTCATGAAGATGAGATGAGATGTTCAGAAGGCAGGTGGCACAGTACGTGCTCAACGGAAGGCAGTGCCTTTCTTATCCTTCTGCACATTGAGAACAGACATAATGTAGCTTTTCTCTTCATGAGGAGTCAGGTTCCCTATTGATCCCCCTTATAGATCTGGAGCCCCAAAACAAGGTCTCTGGTCCCTCCCACCCCATTCCTCCTGCTAGGTAGAGATCTCTCTGATGACAGACTGCTTGGTGCAACTTTTCTCCCCATCTGCCTCAATGCCCAGCTTACACACAGTGCTCTGCCTTATTAAGCTGGTGAGAGAGAAACTGCTCCACAGAGAGGGCTGGTCTAGGGGCAGGAGGCTGATTCTCTTTGTTCTCACATCGCTGTCTCTCTGTGCCACGGCTGCAGTTCCTCTGTTGACCCCAACGCACAATCCAAAAGATCCTACGGGTGGAGCATCCTTCTCCTTTTGGGCCTATTTACTCAGTATTTTCTTTGAGAGGTCAAAACCAAGGTACTATAAAGCCTCTTTGGGCCAATTTCGTCATCTCATTTTCTCCTTTTGAAGAAAAAAAAATATATTGCTTATTTTTAATTCCCTTTTTTTCATTTTTATTTCCTCTGGAAGTTTCATAATCTAATGGAAAGAAAGATAAGAAACCAGACCTTATTCAAGTCCTAAATCAACTACTAATGATATGTCTACATAGCAAAGCAAGACACACATGTGTACACACTCACACACACAAACACACACACGCAGAGGGAAACAACTTACAAAATACTGTGAAATTGAAAACCTACTCTGAAGTCCTTTCTTTTTAGAATTCCATCTCTTTCCCCACTCACTTAGTTCAGGAAGAACCTATGTGCAAGCAGAATAGCCAGATTGTTCCCCAGTGGTCTCTTTTCCTCTCGCTCCCCTGATCTCCTGTCTGCAAAGTAAAGAAAACCAGCAGCCATGCTTGTGTGGCCCTGTGTGATTCTCTGAGATGCAGTTAATGGCTACGCCAAAGGAAAAGCGTTTTTACTTCTTTAGACTACAAGCTCTAAAACTTCAAGGGGTCTTACAAACTTAATTATCCCCTTTGCGGAAATGAACAAACCCCTACATCATCTTCCTTGTTTTTTTCTTAATCCAGGCAGATGGTTTGATCATTTGAGAGCCACACCACAGTTAGGTGAAAGGGACAATAGAGAAGTAACCCACTCTGAGCAGACCTGCAATGCAGGGGGAGATGAGGTTCCTGCTCACGCTTGCTGGAGCACCGTCTAGCCCGAGTATAGACGATCTTCAACATTCAGAGAGAGGAATATTATTAATTAGAAGCTGTTTTATTTCATGCTCTATTATAGGAACTTTCTACATTTTACAGCATTTGATTCTCATAATACTTGTGAGAAGTATCTGTTATTATTTTCACTTTAAAAATGCAGTAACTGAGGCTTAAATAATGCAGGTCATCCATAATTGGGCCATAAATAAATAAACCTGACACCTGCCTGCTTATAACCCCCCCACACACACACACTTGGAAAGGTAATATAGAAGAAAGGATTCAGGAGCAACCAAGAAAATCGGACGTGGTTGTTTATTTTTAGGTGACCAAACAGCATTAAAGAGAGATAGCTTCATTGTAAGCACAGCAAAAGAAAACTTCCTGGGCTTAAATCTGATTACAACACAATTTAAATCCACTGAAACTTATCCTGATATCAAAAGACAAGCTTTGCATACACCGGTTCTGAAAGCTTTGAAACCCTAGTCATGAGGCAGCAGGTGTGGACATTAAATGGCTCTGGAGGACAGCCACAGGCCCCAGCGTCACAGCCCGCCTGGGGCTTTCCATGTGTCTTTATTCTTCATCAGCTGAAGGCCCACCTCGATGGGTAAGGAAGGGCAGAGAAAAGATTACATGTCATTTTAAGGTCAAGGAAAGCCTACAAGTTCAAATAAATCCCTGAGATTTTCAGCATGGTTTTCCTGAAATAAATGTTGTTGTGAGAATCGATAGCTTCTGCCTCGCTACCTTGACTTTCACAGGATGGTTAGGGAGAAGGCTCTCTTACCCTGGGAACTGTCCTGAAGCAGATTCAAAACCTATGTAAGAAGTAGCTTTTGCCTTCAGAGAGCTTACAGCCTAGTGGGCAGCCACATCAACCCAGTAGAACATCTCTGGCAGTGAGTCCATTGGGCAAGAAGCAAAGTCTGCACCGGTGGGAGAGATTGGGGTTAAGTAGGGAGAAGAGACTGGATTGAGATAAACCTTGAAGGATGAGAAAGAAGATTTGAGTAGGGGAGAGTCAGGGTGGGAGAGGGCAACGAGAACTGAAGAGAGAGCCATAAAAAGTACCATTTGTGTGGTAGGCAGAAAAGGAAATATTAAACAAAACTAATGAATTCATAATTGTTGTGACCAGGTCTTTTTTCAGGCCATGATGGCATTCACATCCTGTGCTTAATTCACTTCCACCCTGACAGGCTCCTGGGAGGAAGGGGGGCTCTCTGGCATAGGACCGTTAAAGGCTTATTATATTTTCCCACAAATACATTTGCCTACTTTCCACAGCTGTTTCACACAGGGGGTAAACAAGTTTGTGCTCCAAGTTGAAATTATAATTGTCACCTATTTTTGGTGAAGAAGTGAGATGAATATAAGACCTCTTCGTGAAGGAACAGGACCAGGCTAGGCCACGAGGAGCTCAAAAAGAGTCCTGGTAAATTTCCATGGCCTACAGAGAAAAGCGCCATCTGCTTGTACTCAAGAAATGTACATTTCAGTAGGCAGTAACAGAACAAAATGCTTGAAAGCTTGCTTCTTCCGCCAGAGCTCTGTGGATGTAATTATACATACAGTGCACCACAGCTCACAAAACTTTATGACTGCATACATCTGAACCAAAGAAAGGGGGGTGATTCTGTGAAAATGAAAGTTTCCAACTAATTTCTGGCATGGAAAATAGATGTAGTCTTTATAAATGAAAGATAGTTTTATTTTTCTTTTCTAATTATGCCTATGATGGACAGAAAGGCTGGCTACTGATAGTCATATACCTAGATGACAATGGACTTTACCTAAATCACTCACTGATTTAGGCAGTTTCTTGGTCCTGTACATCTTGGCTTCCTATCCAATGTTTAATCATCATGCCCCTCCCATTCAGTCCTCTTGGCCTCAGCACATTTAGTACCCCAATAAGGGTCCTCCCTAAACTTTTAATACTGGCAGCCGGCATAGAACACAAATAATAGGAGAGAAAAATTAAAATCCATGCTTTTTAAAAAAGTCAACTTTGAAATGCCAAAACTTCCCATCAACTCCTCAGCATCAGAAACCATGGCTCATTGATCTTGGTTCACGCAGTGTTCCTCACAGAAGCTGACACAGAGACTCCCAAAATGTTTGTGAATACCTATAAATCTTTATTATGAATACTGAATTCGAACAACTCTTTCTTTTTCAATTCAATAAGATCAAAATAATCATCAAAAATCATACTTTAAGTTTTTCAAAAAGTTATACACAGAGTTACTATGACTCAACAATCCCACTCCTGGGTACATAGCCAAGGATATTAAAAACATAAACCCATATAAAACTTTTCACAAATGTTCACAGCAATGTTATCTACAATAGCGAGATGGAAACAACCCTAATGTCCCTTAACAGATAAGTGGATAAACAAAATGTGGTATATCTATGATACGAAAATTATTCAGCCATAAAAAGAAATTGAAGATTTGATACATGTCATAATATGGATGAAGCTTGAAATAATTAAGTAAAAGAAGCTAGGCCTGAAAGATCACATAATGTATGATTCCATTTATTGAAATAAGCAAGTCTAGCAGGGTGTGGTAGCACATGCCTATAATCCCAGTACTCAGAAGGCTGAGATAGGAGGATTGCAGGTTCATAGCCATCCTCAGAAATTTAGTGAAGCCCTCAAAACTTTGTGGGACTCTGTTTCAAAATAAAAATAAAATAGGGCTGGGAGTGTAACTCAGATAGAACATTCCAGGACCCAATCCCCAGTACCACAAAAGAGAGAGAGAGAGAGAGAGAGAGAGAGAGAGAGAGAGAGAGAGAGGAGAAATAAACAAGGCCTTTGAGACAGAAAGTAGATTAGTGGTTGCCAGAAGCTGGGGGCAGAGAAGAGTGATGGAGAAGAGGAAGTGACCACTAATGAGTAGGAAGTTTCTTTCAGGGAGGTAAAAATGTTCTGGAATCAAACAATAATGATAATTGTATAACTTTGTGAATATACTAAAATTCCACTGAATCGTATACTTTTTTAAAAGGTGAATTTTATGGTGTGTCAGTTATATCTCAATAAAAAATCTCTGAAAAGAAACTACAGTTAGGATTTTTGTTTTGTTCTTAGATATGATGAAAATTGCTTATGTATTCTTTTTTTCTTAGTAAATAAATGTTAGAAAACTTACAAGAATTCTTATAGTTACAAAAGAAAGCTGAAAGTCCTTTAACCAGTTGTTTTGTTATTCAACTAGCAATAATTAATAATGACTAACATTTATTGGATACTTACTATGCACCAATGTCCAAAGTTCTTTACATGTATTAACTCCTAAAAGGATTAAAAGAACAATCCTGTAAGGTGAGTACTTCTCTCATCTCCATTTTATATGGGAGGAAACTGAGGCCCAAAGAGCTTGCCAAGGTCAAGGTCACAGAGCTAGTTAAGGACAGAGCCAGGACCAAGCCCAACAGCCTGGTCCAGAGCTGGACCTCCACCACCACTCAGTCCCCTTTAACGCAGGTAGGGAAGGTTCAGTGCAGTCGAAAGTGCTGGACAAGTCACCGCAGGGCCAAATCCAGAGATTTGGTCTGAGTTTTGTCACATTCAAGCTCATTGGCCACTTGCCTGCTTTTCCAGATATGTGAAATCAGAGGATGGAGGAGCACCATCTTTAAGCCCCCAACCATGTGAATCTCCATGGCTGTAACTAGGTCAGTAGAAAATGAAGATACCGGCAGAGGCAGGTGTTCTCTCATTAGCATCTTGTATGCAATAGAAACTTTGAACTTGTACAAAATCATGTTATTTGCAAGGAAATGGAGGGAACTGGAAAACATTATGTTAAGTGAGATTAGTCAGTCACAAAAAGTTAAAAATCAAATGCTCTCCCTAATATGTGGAAGCTAGGGAGAAAATGGGACATAAGAGGGACTCCAGGTGAAGGAGAATTCTTAGGTGAACAAAAAATTTGACTTAATGGGAGGAGGGGGGACACCCTAATGAGCATGATGTACTTACAGGATCACATCAAAGTCAATCACTAAACTGACCAGGAGATAGGGGGAGGGTGGGTGGGAATTGGGGAAGGGTTAATGAGAAATATGTGCATGGATGTCTTTACCTGTACTAGCTTGTACCCAACAAAAATGTGTGATTAACCCTGTTGTACCCAAGAAATGTATAAAAATCCATGCTAAAAAATAAATAAATTAATTTAAAAAAAAGAACTGTAAAAAAAAAAGAAAAGAAAACAACTAGGAATTTTAAAATTCAATGACTGGAATTACCTCAGAAGCTAAAGGACAAGGTCAGCTACCAGGTAATTTAGTTAATGCAAAATAAGGAGGAGGAGGAGGTGAATAAGGAAGAAGAGGAGGAGGAGGAGGAGGAGAAGGAGGAGGAAGAGCAAAAATCCAGTTTATTCTGCCTTATAGTTGACAAATCATTCCTTACATATATTTTTCTTCCTGAAATTTAGTTTCATGATATCCAATAAATATCAAAAGTCTCCTATAAGCCTGACATTTTTAAGGCACTATGGACACAATTTTTTTAAGGCAAAAAAGGGCTCCTGCTCATTTTAGAAGGAGGATAATGATGTTATTTAAGTAAAAAAAAAAAAAAATCAAGAAAAGATAATTTCAGATAGCAATAAGGGCTAAGAGGAAATAAAGCAGGGAGTTGTGATGTAATTGGTCGCTTTGATATCTGCTAAAACCTAAGCTACTGTAGGGCACAAATTTTTGTCTATTTTGTCACTATATCACAAGTACATAGTAGAACACTCGATAAATACCGAATGAACGAATGAATGAATGAATGAATGAATGAACAAATGTGCTGTTTAATGAAGAATAAATAGCACTTTTGATGCACTGTCCATCACCAAGTCAGTTTCTACTTTTTCCTGGGCTCATAGCTAGATATATGTATTAGTTTGCTAGAGCTTCCATAACAAAACACCTCAGACTGTACAGCTTAAACAAAAGAATTTTGTTTTCTCATAGTTCTGGATGGTAAAAGTCCAAAACCAAGGCAAGTTTTATTTCTCCGGAAGCCTCTTTCCTGGTTTTTCAGATGCCACCTTCTCGCTATGTCCTCACACAGCCCCCCCCCCCTTCTCTGCTCACTTACCCCTGGTTTCTCCCCGGAAATCTCTTAATCTTTTCTTTTTTTTTTTTTTTTATTTTTTTTTTTTTTATTTTTTATTGTAGTAATTCGTGCTATATAGCATACATCTTTGTTAAGTACAAATTGTTAATAACATATGTGCACACAATTCTCATTTGACCCCTTCCCCGATTCCTTCCCCATTCCCTCCCCATTCCCTCCCCCTCCCTCCCCCTAAGGTTCAGTTCAGTGAGTGACCTTGATATGATTGTGTAGGTACATCATGTGCTTTAGGGTGTCCCTCTGCTCCATGCATCCGCTACAATTAAATCAACTTCTTTGCTTGTCGAGGATCTCTCCTTTTCATCTGGAGACCCTCCTATGCCCCATCTTCTCCCTAGCATCCACATATTAGGGAGAACATATGCTTCTTAACTCTTTGTGACTGACTAATCTCACTTAACATAATGTTTTCCAGTTGCATCCATTTCCCTGCAAAGAACATGGTTTTATTCTTCTTTATGGCTGAGTAAAATTCCATTGTGTACATATCCCATAGTTTGGGATTGCAAACTTGTGCAACCACTGTGGAAAACAGTATGGAGGATCCTCAGACGAATGGGAGTGAGCCTACCATATGACCCAGCAATACCACTACTGGGTATATACCCAAAAGAATGGAAACCAAATTATCAGACCGATGCATGTGTATCTATGTTTATAGCAGCTCAATTCACAATAGCCAAACTATGGAAGCAGCCAAGATGTCCAACCACAGATGAATGGATTACAAAACTATGGGATCTTAATCTTTTCTTATAAGGACATCAGTCAGATTGGACTAGGGCCTTCCCTAATGGCCTTAATTTAACTTAAGTGCCTCTATACATGCCCCATTTCCAAATATAGTCACATTTTGAGGTAGTGATGTTTAGAACTTCAACATATGAATTTGGGGGGACAGGGGAATATTTAGTCTACAACACTACTAGCTGCCTTTGCATTTAGGAGAGGAGGAAATCAGTCACATGCCTACATCGGTGGAATCTGAGGAGAAGTGTATGCTACTTCTTGACCTGAGCCATAAAAACTTTCAGGATACAGACCCAAAGATGATAGTAATAGATAGATGATTGGATAGTACTAGCCACCTAGTAAAGATGGCAAAGTTACCAGGAGTAGCCTGGGTCCCTGAAAATAGCAGAGGAAGTCCTCCTCGCCCTACACACACACACACACACACACACACACACACACACACACACACACACACGCCACTGACCGGGGGCTACATTGGACTATTATATAAGAGAAAAATAAACCCATGTGGAGATGTGTTTATTATAGCAATTAGCCCACCTCAACCAATATAACCTCAATTACACCTTCAAATCTCTTTAGTCATCCCTAATAGCCTTCTGCTATTCAGTTAAAAAGTTTTAACTTTTTTTTCTTAGTATTCCCTCACAAGACAATAACATCCATTGTCTTTAATGTTCCTCTCTTCCTAATTTCTTTAGTTTCTTCCTAAAATACAGTCAAAAGCATCCAGAACCAGCCAACGTCCTCTCTTTTTAAAAATATACTTTAATTGGCACATTGTAGTTACACATTATAATTAGGTTTAGAGTGAGACAAACATGCATACGTGCACACAGCACTTGGTGTGTTTCCCTCCAAATCCTACCCGAGCCCTCCCCTACCCCATACATATTACTGAGATTAGTATTGATAACATCATATGAACATTGCATTATCTGAACTGTTTCCTTCATCAAGTCTCCTTTTTCCCATCCGCACCTCCAACCCCAAAGCCCCTTCTACTATCCTACTGGTATTCCTCCTCATTTATCTGAGGTCTCTTTTGTTTCCCAATTTCTCCCTAGCTTCCACGTATGGGAGAAAGCATACACCTCTCGCTTTCTGTGACTGGCTAGTCTCATTTAGTATAATGTTCTCTAATTCCACCCATTTTCCTGCAGGTCTCTTAATGCAAATGTTCACTGTAACAAATTGGCATATCACAGATTAAGATCCTAAATATACCATTGATTATGAGATAATACAAGGACATAAAAACTAGAGACACCCAATATTCCTAAACCTGCTGTTCCAACCTCACTAAAACTTGGTCCATGTGGACCTACTCAGAGTTGCCAACTGCTGCTGTGGTTCATATGCTAAAAATAACAGGGCACCAAGTAGTAGCCAGTCAGGCCGAATCTGGGCTGCCATTCTCCCTGGACCAGTAACAACACACAAGGTGAAGGAGGTAATGAAGGAAAGGTACAGTTCTTCACTCTAGTGATCTCAAGAGCAATGAGAAATCCAAAAATAAATACTGGTTGACCCCAGTACCCTTGAACAAGTATGCAAAGTCACTGACTAACACAGGCAGCTAATCTAAATGCCAATCTAAACTTCTCCTTCTGAGCTGCTAGTGCAGGTGGCCAGACCTTTCACTTCTAAATAGGTTTACCAGAAGAAATATGCTGATTTTATGTCATTTATGTTCATAACAGATGCATCTGACCAATTCCAAATAACTACATTTTCTTTCAGGGTCCCAAAAATATAACTCAGAGCTTGGATGCTGAAATACAAGCAGCAGCCTGCCTATTCCTTTCTCCCTTTCTTTGTTCCTTTTTTCATTCATTTAACATCATTACTCATGCCAGATATGTGCCAGGCTTTCTGCTAAAGATTGGGGATACATGTCTAGTAAAATTCAGTTCTTTCCCTCAAAGATTTCACAATCTTGGGTTTGGGGAGGGAACTGAGAAGGAAAGCACAAATAAAAATATGGTCACGATTGTATTGGGATTCAGACAAGGTGCTCTAGGAAGGCCAAGAAGGAAATGATCTACTCCCCACCAATGGAAATTGGAGGTGAAAACAGAACTACTAGCAAGATGCCCAGATCAGTATCTGTTACATAGATCTCATCTACCTTTGTAATAAAAGAATAAAGCTTCCATCCAGAGGTTTAGCAGTGTAAAATAACTGCACCATAGACAGGAGAAATTTAGACTTAGAGTCTGGGAAGGAAGGCTAAGGCGGGCTTTCTTAATGCGTCTCAGGACCTTGTTCATGTCCAAGTTGCTGAAGTATCATTTTCCTCTAGTTATCCCCAGTTAAATCAGCTCCCAAGATTACCACTAAAGTAAAAAACACAAATCCCTTAATATGGTCTCACTTCTAGGATCTCTGATCCTGAAACTTTCAACCATTCTTCTCTGCTTGTTGGAACACAATGTATAGGAACAATCATTACCTCCACCCAACTATAGAGCCAGAGTCTTCACTCTGGCTAATGGGCATTTTAATTTCAGTGGTGCTTAAATGGTCTCTGAAAACAGTGGACTTTTTTATTAAACAAAATAAAAAGAGGGACTAAGTCATAAATACCAATAGCCTAAACCATATACACTTTTTTCTTCTTTTGGTACTGAAGATTGAATTAGGGGCATTCTATCTCCAAGTTACACCCCTCTACATTACACCCCCACCCCGCCCCTATCCCTGCTTTTTTTGAAACAGGGTCTCCCTAAGTTGCAAAGACTAGCCTCAAACCTATGATCCTTCTGTCTCAGACTCCCAACTATTGGGATTACAGGCATGCACCTCTATGTCCAGCTCATATATACTTTTTTCATTTTTATCTTTTAAATAAATTTATTTACAGGAAGTATCTTTTGTAATTGAAGAAATAGGGATCACTGGTATAATTGTTTCTAGTTAGTGAAATGACAAGTTCTTTAAACGACCTTCATAGCAGCAACCAGGTCCCAGGTTGCAAATGCCACATAAAATAGTTTTTTTTTCCTCTGGTCACCTTGCACAGATGGTCAATTAAAGCTACCAGTACTTATTCCTATGAAGAAGACAGGTAACCAGTGGAAATTGAACTGAGGCCAACACATTAGTTTCATGTAATTCAGTTGAATGATTTTACTTCCTCCCAAGGCTGACTCAGGTCTCATAGCTTGTGAATGGTGGTGGTGGTAATGAGGTTTCCAATAAGACCCTTCACATCGGCTGGATCAGGGTGGGAAAAATTTTGGCATGACTTTGCCAAAGGTGAACCAAAGATGCACCAGATATTCTGTAGTAAAATAGCTTAAGCAGATCTTCAGAATTAGTGGAAGGACTCTAAAATGGCCCAGTAATCCCCACCTCCTGGTAGTCACAGGAGTGATCCCCTCCCATTGAGTGTGAGCTGGACTCAGTAACTAGACTCTAATAGGGAGAATGAAAAGAAGTGACAGTGTGTGTGATTCAGAGACAAGATCGTAAAATGCCCGCCTCTTTCCATTCTTCTGGGGAAAGCCAGTTACCTTATGTCAGTTTTCGTCTAGTCCCAGACAACATCTGAGACTGCAACCTCAAGAGACCAAAGCCAGAACTACCCTGCTACACCAATTCTCCAATTCCTGATCCACAGAAACTACACAAAATAACTAATGTTTATTGTTTTAAGCTGCTGAATTTGGGGTAAACTTATTACACCACGGCAATTAATATGGGGCTAAAAAGTGTCCACTCCCAGGACATGGTGTAAGGAGGGCCAAACATTTGCCCATATCTACACAATTACCTTCTCATTGACTTTCTCAGGCCAGAAATGCTGCAAGCCCTGCCTTAAATATGTATTCAGTTACTCCAGAGTTTACAAGGAGTGTCCTCTGTATGCGGTCAGGACACCAAGAGTAGCGATAGCAAGAGGATTGTCCCCTTCTGAAATCTCCACCTTCTTTCCCCTTAAAAACCAACCAGGTTAGCTGTCAAAAAAAGGGTTTTGTTGTTTTGGGGGATGGTGATGGTACTGGAGATTTTCCTTTGGAGTGTTCTACCTCCGAGCTACACTCCCAGCCCTATTTTATTTTTTAATTTGAAACAGGGTCTCAATAAGTTGCAGGGGACCTCACTAAGTTGCTGAAGCTGACTTCTAAACTGCTATTTTCCTGTCTCAACTTCCAAAGTACTAGGATTACAGGTGTGTGCCACCATGCCTAGCTCAAAAACAGTTTTTAAAGCCACTAAAAACTAAGGCCAACCAGTGAACCCCAAACACAGCTAAAAAAAAAAAAAAAAAAAAAGATAATTTCATGGAATGCATTTCTCCCACCTCCACCTCCACAGTTCCCCCTAAGTTTAAATAGAAGCATTCCACTCTACTCTCTTAAAATTAAGTGTTCTCACAAAGCAGACACTGGAGCACAACGTATCTTTTTACCTCAACAGTTTGAATTCCAGAAGTTCACCTTAAAGAGCCAGACAATCTGTATCTTTTCAACCAAATCAAGGCACCCATTACTGGAGGCAGATAATATTTCATTATAAGCATCAGCCATATCATCACAGATTCTCAAAGGATTAGCACTAAGTAGTATCTTCTATTACATAAGTGATAAACCATTTGCATATTATTAACAAGTTGGACCTAGGCAGAGCTAATCCCTTAGTTCAGATTGTTTGTTGACCAGCCAACAGGTTCCTTACTCACAAAAGCAAAAGGCAAGAAACTCAGATTTTTTTCCTTCCACCCAGACAATTGAACCAAATGGTTATATGCATTCTTCCCATCATTATAAGCATCATGCAGCTTCTAGGACAATAATGCTATTTTTTTTTTTTTTTTGCGGTACTAGGGATTGAACTCAGGGGCATTCTACCTCCAAGCTACACCCCTAGCCCTATTTTTTATTCTTTATTTCGAAACAGGGTCTCACTTAGTTGCGGAATGCCTCACTAGGTAGCTGAGGCTGGCCGCAAACCCAGATCCTCTGGTCTCAGCCTCCCAAATGCTGGGATTACAAGTGTGCGCCACCACATCCGGCTAATAATGCTATTTTTGACACAAAAAATATTAACTAGGACATCTTTTAACTAGCCAAATGTAAAAACAAAGAGATGTGTTCTTCAGGCTTGGCTATTGCAAAATGAAGTCATTAGCTGGTCATGCAAATACACATTTTCAAGAACAGGGATTTTTTAAAGATTTTTTAAAATAATGCATACCTTTGTTGACTCCACTTGTGCCATTTGCAATTTAACTCCAGAGAATAATCACTCCAAATGGTCCTCCCTGCTATGATTCACCACGGTGAATGATTCTGCCACTCACAGCAAATCAGAGAATGGTTCGGAATGGCTTATTTTCCTGCTCCAATAAACTATGACTAGGCATTCAGCAGATTTTTCTTTTGTTTCTTATTATTTTGCAGAGTCAAGAAAAAATATGAAAAATAAAAGAAATAACTGAATGGGCCACTGCTTTCAAAACTTATTTAGTCTTGCTCATTTATGTTGAACCTGCTATAATTCACCTCCACCCTGCTGTTTTTCTGCTGTGTTTTTCATACCATGGAACCCTCACAACTAGACACCCATTCTCTTCTGGATCCCAAGGCATGGCTTACCTTTTCACATAAAATTCTAAGTGCCCTCTGCCAAAGTGGATGTGTGCGATAAAATTAAAGTATTTCATTGGCCTTCTGTTCTGGAAATAATTGGCACAAATCTCCTTTGTTGCATTAATTTTGTATCATTAAATCTATCCAGCAAGTATCTCAACACCCACTTAGCCATGCTGGGTCCCAGCCCAGAAAGTTGACTTACATGAAATAACAATGAGGCCCTTTGACAGTTTTCAACATACTGCTTTGATTAATAGGTTTTTTTTAATTGTGTACTTTTTCTAATTCCAGAGTCGAAAGTCATTAGCTACTAAGAACAGCTGCTATGATTCCCTCTATTGTCCTCCTCTTGTCCTCAGGACGTCAGGAATCATCTATAAGAAGGAGTCAACCTATCAATGCTTAAACTTTTGGGGGAAAAGCATCCAAAGTCCCTCACTGAACCTAAAGTTCCAGGAAAAATAATAGTAAATAATATCTGTTTTGTCTCTCTCTCTCTCTGTCTCTCTCTGTCTGTCTCTCTCTGTCTGTCTCTCTCTCTCTCTCATCTATCTTTCTCTCTCCAAAGTTAGGATTGTCAACATTCTACCAATAAGGGGTAAGTTAGAATGCCAAAAGACATTGCATTGACAAAGCTAGAGTTATATGAGGCATATTTTGCATAGAAATATTGTTATAAAGATCATATCATATTTATCATAAATAAAGATTGCTCGGTTCATCTACTTATATCACTTTCCATAGCCAGGGTCTTTGTTTTTTTGCTTGGTGAAAATATTAACAGACTAACAGGTTTCAAACTGTTTGTGACAAAGATTTTTTTTTTAAAGTCATGAGCATACCTATCATATGAATGTATATCTGTGGAGTGTGTATATATGTGTGTGTACGCATGTGTATGTGTGTTTACAGGTTATATACTTTATTGTGATGTTAATGCATAAAAATTAAAATTAGGATAGGAAAAAAACATATACAGAGGCATTCCTTTTTTTTTTTCTTTTCTTTTGCAGTACTGGGGATTGAACCCAGGGGCATTCTACCTCTGAGCTACACTCCCAGCCCTATTTTTTATTCTTTGTTTTGAAACAGGGTCTCGTTAAGTTGCTGATGGCCTCACTAAGTAGCTGAGGCTAGCCATGAACCTGCAATCCTCCTGTCTCAGCCTCCCAAGTACTGGGATTACAAGTGTGTGCCACCATGCCTGGCTTACAGAGGCATCTAATATATCTCTGCTTCATGGCAAGAGATCACCTGCACACATCTCCTGGGCTGTGCATTCTCTATTTTGGAGTTCTATTGATATACCATGTTCTGCCCTTTAATAGTTATTTGTTTTATGGGCAAAAACAATGTATCTGGTACATACATACAGCATTTTGCAATTCATAAAGCATTTTCATATGCATTATCTCAGGCAATCTTTATAAACCCCTTTCCTCATCTTACCAAGAATTTAAGTAACTTAAGCGCCCAAGATTCCCCAAATAGACTGCGCCTAAACAGACTTGAAAGCAGGGCTATGCTACAGATATATGACAGATTAAATGTACTTTTATGTGCCAGTCTGAAAACCACACCACCATTTACAATATTACTTCTAAGGGAAAATGCTTTCTAAGTTCTAATTAACTGACTTGTAAAGGAATTTTTGGAATATAACTAGATCATAAATCCAGGACTACATGTATTACATATTTCCAAATAAATGTTTTTTCATACTGGATAATCTGAAACTTTTATTCTACCCCTGATGCCAAAAAGTAAATCATAGAAACATAGAAACCCTACCAAGGAGCACTGAGATGCCCATGTTCTGTAAGACTGTCAACTAATACTCAGGTCAGCATAGTTCCCTTTTTGTATTTCTTTTACATGTATAACCAACTTCACAACTTGAAATTAACTGACCACTTTCCCTTACTGGTGTTTAAAAATCAGTAACAATTCATTTATAAATGTTAATCTTATTAGCATTTATGCTATGGTCTTGGAAAATTCTTTTTGTCTTTCAAAGACAAAACTGGCGCAAAAGCAGGAAAGGAAATGTCTGTAATGTATGGTGCTTTGGGTCAGAAAAGGGCTGGACAGTTTTCTCTGTCCAGTAAGGTGAGGCTTCTGCTGGGCTCCCATGGGTCTTCTGGAACCCAGTTTTCTTTAGATTGCCAGTGTTGGCTGAATAACATTTTTGTGACGCATTTTGCTTTTTTAAAAATGTATATCCCCATTTGCTTGTAACCTAACTTCTCTGGAGCCCTTCTAAGAAAACAATTAAAAATATCAAAATGTTTTAGACGTGAAGTATTTCTTTATAATGCTATTCATAAAGTGGAAGAATAAAAAGCAACCTGAATGTCCAACAATAAGGAAATGAAAGGAAAACTCAACAAAATATTATGCATCTATTTAAAATGATGGATACAAAAGCCACATGGCAGCATAAAATAAAGTTTATGATATAATAACTGTGAAAAGCAGAACATAAGCCATATGTACACTATAATTAAAATTATGTAAAAATGCCATTAGAAAAAAACAGACTAGCTGTAAATGGACCAAAATGAGTCAACATTTTGATTAGGAGAAGTGAACTGTTTGGGACTTCTTTCTTTTTTATATTTCCCAATTTTCTCTAGTGTGAGTATATTCTTTTTTATAGTAAAAAACAGGTTTTCTCAAAACTGGTATCTCATAACTTATAAAGAATTTCCACAAAGCAGTAAGAAAAATGGAAATAACTATAGTCAAAATAATAGGGAAATATGTACAAACACTTCAGAAAAGGAAATCCAATGGCAATAAAGGAAAAGATGGAGAATCTTCTCTATTAATCAGAGAAATTTAAATTAAAATGACAAAATATAATTTCTTTTATTAATATACTTTTATTAGTGCATTGTAGTCTCACATCATAATGAAATTAAGAGTGATAGGGACAACATGCACATAAGACCTGGTGAGCTTCCCCCCAAAAATATCATTTCATATTATAATGCTTAACAAAAATTTAAAGTTATAATTTTCATTGTCAGGATGTATGAATATCAGAACTTTTATACACAGATAATAGAAGTAAAATTGGCATAATGACATTGGAGAGCAGCATAATATTCCCTAATAAGTGAAAAATGTGAGATACATGTGAATGTATAAACTTTACACACATGTATCTATGGATTACAATAATGTTCATTGTGGTACTATTCATAGTAGTAAAAAAAAATAACCTATATTTCCACCAATAGGGAGATGGATAAATTAATTTTAATATTTTCATATGGTGGAATATTATATAGCAATAAAAACAAATAAATTTGACCTATATGGAATATCATAGATAAATCATAAAAGCGCACAATGTTGAGGAGGAAAAGAGCTTAGAATAATATAAACAGTTACTCCCATTTAAGTAAAGTATTAAAACATGCAAAACAAAGCTATATTATAGCCACATTCATCATGGCAACAGTATAAAAAACAAGCATAAAATAGCTAAACAAGCTGGATGTGGTGGCACATGCTAGAATCCTAGTACTTGGGAGGCTGAGACAGGAGGATCACAGATTCAAAGCCAGCCTCAGCAACTTAACAAGGTTCTCAGCAACTTAGTGATACCTTACTTCAAAATAAAAAATAGGGCTGTGGGTATAGCTCAGAGAAAGAATGCCCTTGAGTTCAATCCCTGGTAACACACACACACACACACACACGCACGCACACACACACACACACACACACACACACACGCACACACACACGAAAAATGAAAAGATTCCAGTTTACTGTGAGTGAGGGGCAGACTCTGGGCTCATTGTCAAAAGCACTAATATAAAGTTAGTCAGCCATGTGTATTGCCCTTTAACTACGTAGCAACATGAATCTGGTACCTTAAATGGGAGATACTGGCTTGTCTAACCCACAAAAGTGTGGAGACTATTAGTTCTTCTAGAAAGTCCCCAAAAGGAGCCATGCTTGGAAGAACTCAACACTCTGAGATCCATGCTCATCCCACCGACCCACTGCTAAGGAAGAGATGACTGTTTTGAAAGTGTTCAGATCTAAGTC
Organism: Graphiurus murinus; assembly: GCA_004027655.1. Taxonomy (NCBI): domain Eukaryota; kingdom Metazoa; phylum Chordata; class Mammalia; order Rodentia; family Gliridae; genus Graphiurus; species Graphiurus murinus. Next base: position 237,839 of record PVLC010000292.1, read on the forward strand.
ACTGCCTGTTTTGGGACGCAATGATGATTCTTTGTTCCAGCAGAGGGTGCACCCTGGCAGACAAGCCAGAAGGCAAAGGTAATCAGCACTAGGGAGACATTCCTGGCACACATCCCTGGTCACGGGAGCCCACATAGGAGATAATCGGGTTCTTTAAATCAACACTTCACCAACATGTTTAACTGTAAGTGGCCTGCTCCATCCCCAAACATTAAAGCATGAAGTTTATCCACTAAATTTACAATCCCAATAACAGAAAACATCAGTGTTAACATATCCCATATTTTGACCCTCTAGTCCCTTGGAAACATCTTTTGAGAACAAAAATGTCAAGGCAGTTCAGCCCAAGGTGTGTTGTTTGAACTTTTCCAGTCTGCATCTGCAGACAAGTTTGGAATGTGAGCAGATGATACTGAAATATTGTTTGCCCTCCTTCCTTAATCCGTCAGGAGCTTTGCAAAATTCAGTTCGAAGCCATGCTTCATTCAAGGCAGCTGGTTTGTTCCAGTGTGAGAGGTGGTGGACAGGACACTAAATGAACAACAGGCAGAGTGACTCATAGATTCCTTTGCACAGGGCTGCAGGTGTTTTAGGACCCAGTGAAAGAAAAGGAGGCTGAAAAACTCATAACAGCCAAATGATGGGATCAACCTAGGTGTCTGCCAACAGATGAATGGATAAAGAAAATGTGGTAAATACGCACAACAGAGTTCTACTCAGCCATAAAGAAGAACAGAATTATGTTATTTTAGGAAAATGAATGGAACTGGACAGCAACATGCAAAGTGAGATTAGCCAGTCTTAGAAAATCAAGGGCCATGTGTTTGCTCTCACATGTGGAAGTTAGAGAGAGAAAAGAAGGAAGAAAAAGGTTCTCGTGTAAATTAGGAGAAAGACCAGTGGAAGGGGACTAGGGGAGGGAGGAGTGGCGGGAACAGGGATGTATGGGGGGAAAGTGACCAAATAATGGTGTGTGCATATGTGGATGTGTCAATATGAATCTCACTATTACATATAATTACAATGCACCAATAAAAAATAACTTCGGAAAAAAGAGAAGGAGGCTGGGTCAGTTCTTAAAACTGTGCTCCTGTCATGAGATTAACCAGAGGTACCCCACAATTATCATAATTACGCTCAAAAATGTCAAGTGCAGGACCCTCCTGGCGGGCAGAATGGCTCCCCCCCCCCCCCTTTCAGTCTCCCTTCCTTCTTTGGAATGGCCCAGAAAAACAACAGGCTCACCAAGAACCTCATCTAAAATCAACTGTTCACTTTAAAATGGTCACCACAATGCACCAGAGTGTATCTTATTGGGGACAAACTGTTTAAGTATTTTAAGTTATTTTTGAGAAAAAAAAAGAGGGGGGGGGGACAGCCTGTTTCAGTAAAGAGAAACAATTAGCAACATTAGAAGAAAAAGCTGAAGAAAAGCTATGGAGTTACTATGTACCTGGCTATGGAGTACTTAATATTTTTTAAACAAAGAAAAAGTTGATTTCAATTCTAAGGCAGCTCAAATGTAAAAGAAATCTACTTGCGTTCATATATGATGTATATAAAACAGCCAAGACTCACCAATATTTGAGAATTGTGTGTGTGTGTGTGTGTGTGTGTGTGTGTGCGTGTGTGTTACTGAGGATTGAGCCCAGCAGCATTCTATCTCTGAGCTACATGCCCAACTTGATTTTATTCTTTTATTTTGAAACAGGGTCTTACTAACTTGCAGAATGCCTCACTAAGTTTCTGAGGCTGGCCGAGAAGCTGTAGTCCTCCTGTCTCAGCCTCCCAAGTACTGTGATTACAAGGATGCATCACCACGCCTGGCAGAATTCAACATTTAAAAAAAGTCTTGAGATTAGTTCTCCTAGTGTCTGCTTGCTTAAAATTAACACAGTACAGAATCAGAATATAGGGGGCAGGGGAGAAGCAGTAAAAAGCTTTTTTTTTTTTTTAATGCATATATGTAAAACACAATTAAGCCATATGTGTATGAGAAATAAATTCCAAAATTTTATCCACACACTTAAATCCCATAATCCAGGTTTCCACATAGGTCTTATGGAGATAACATAGAGTTCAGGTGCCCTCCCCCCCAAAAAGGTACTTCAGTGAGAATTACATACAGTATGGTCCATTAAATCAAATGAAACAAGTTTAAAAAAATCTGAATTATCACATTAATTGCTAAATTCTTCATTTGTTTCCTCTCAACACTAAAAAGGTTGATATAATAAAGCTTAATATAAGGAAATCTCTCTACGGCATATGAATTTCACCTCATTTCAAAATCATAAGCCAGGTACAGTGAGACAGCCTGAGATAGAGGCTGAGACAAGAGGATCACAGGTTCAAGGACAGCCTCAACCATATAGCAAAACTCTATGAAATCCTATTTCAAAAACAAAAAGTAAAAAAGGGCTAGAGGTATATCTCAGGGGTATAAAGCCCCTGGATTCAATCCCCGGTACCACACAAATAAAAAATAAATAAAAGTAAAAATTATCACACTTTAGGTATCCACCAACCCAGGAAGTCATGGCTGGACACACATGCAGAGCTTACCGCCAATCCCAGGAGGAATTTACACAGGAAGACCCCTCTGTTTAGGCGAACTCTGTTAGAAAAGTATACTAAGGAGAACTCTAAAGAAGGCTGCTACAGGAGAACCAGTGGCAGCCTCAATAACTCAAGGTGTATTGAGTGAACCACCCCCAAGGTACACGCAATCATCCTGTGACAGGAAGCTCAGTTGGCTCAGTGATCTGTCCGAGGTTGCATGGTGTGGAAGGGATGCAGGCTCCAGCTCTTTGAGAGTAGGACTGCCCTCCAGTTGTGAACCCCTGTGGATGGCAAACAGCAGGGGTGGGCTAGACATTTGAGAAATGTTGAATTGAATCTGACCACCAGGCTTGCACACTTCAGTCAACTGCGTGTGTTCTGGAAAGGGGCTTCGGAAGACCACTATGCAGAGCGAGCGGGGACAAGGGGGATCAGCCAGCCCAGTCTTGGGTGCACTGAGTAATTTCATTGCTCAGGCTTCCTGTAGCTCCAATTGCCCCCTTTCGTTACAATCTTCATCTCACCATTACCTCTACCCAGGCCTGGCCACCTGGCCACATGGGTTTAGTCTCCCAGTATGGCTGGTTCCCCACTGACAACATTGTTCCAAAATCCCACCAACTTGCAGGTGAACCCTGGGAGTAGAGCTCCAAATGGGCTTAGAGATGGCTTTTCAGCAGAGGATTTGGATCTATCTAAAGTATACATCTCAAGTAGTTATTATAAATATCTATGGGAGCTGGGGTGTGGTGGCGACGCTTGTAATCCCAGTACTTGGGAGGCTGAGACTGGAGGATCACAGGTTCGAAGCCAGCCTCGGCAACTTAGCGAGGCCCACCGCAACTTAGTGAGACCCTGTTTCCAAAAAAGAAATCAGGCTGAGGGTGTAGCTCAGAGGTAGAATGCCCCTGGGTTCAATCCCTAGTGCCACAAAAATAAATAAATAAATAAATAAATAAATAAATAAATAAATAAATAAATAAATAAATAAATAAATGAATTTGTGTTCTTTAACACAGGAAGAGGGCGAAAGCAGAGAGGCTTGGCAGTCCCCAGTGAGCACACCACTGGTGGCCTGGGGAAGGATTTTAAGAAGCAAAGACACAAACAGTGTGGAAAGAGGGAACTAGGCGCGTGTCCAGTGGCAGAGCCAGCCAGCCTTCATTCACCACAGGGTCCTGCATGGCGCCCCCTCTCCTGCTGGGAGCTTAAGCAAGTTCTTTCTCAGTGCCCTCTCTGCATGGGGATCAGTCCCATCCTAAAGTAACAGTAACAGCCCAGCATGGTGGGCACCCCTGTGATCCCAGTATGTGAGAGGCCGAGACAGGAGGATCACAGATGTGAGACCAGCTTCAAAAACTTAGTAAGACCCTGTTTCAAAATAAAAAATAAAAAAGGGCTAGTGGTGGAGCTCAGAGGTAGAATTTCCCTGGCTTCCATCCCCAGTACCCCCCCCACACACACACACTGATGATGATGATGATGATGATGATGATGATGATGATGATGATGATGATGATAGCAGCAATGGCAAAACCACAGCCACAATTTGCTGGTTGCCAGGCACCATGAAGCTGCCTCATCTATCCTAACCCCCATCGAGGGTGTGGCTATTTCCCCCACTTTTCAGATGACAATATGGGGTGAGGGGTTAATGATTTCTTCAAGCCCCCACCAGTGAGTCAGCTACCAATTTCAATCCCATCCACCATGCAGCCAGCCCACAGCTCCCCCTGGCTCTCAGGAAAGAGACCCCAAGCCTCTATTACAGTCAACTATCTTCCCAACTATCTTCCCAACTTTTGTTCCCAATACAGAGCTAGCTGGACTCTCAAGCCTCCTACATCCCCCTCCTTTCGCCCACCTATGCAGGAACAAACACGTGCAAAGCTCGCCACTGCCATGGGTGCAACTTCTATACCAAGAGTTTATGTTTCCATCTGGCACAGTGAGAAAAAAGGACTTAAGCCCCTAGTGAAATCAGAAGCTGACAAGAAGAAGAAGAAGAAGAAGAAGAAGAAGAAGAAGAAGAAGAAGAGGCCCAGCATTCGGGAGGCTGAGACCAGAGGATCCGGGTTCGCGGCCAGCCTCAGCTACCTAGTGAGGCACTCTGCAACTTAGTGAGACTCGGTTTCAAAATAAAGAATAAAAAATAGGGCTGGGGGTATAGCTCGGAGGTAGAATGCCCCTGAGTTCCATCCCCAGTACCGCAAAAAAAA
>PVLC010000293.1:0-13615 GCA_004027655.1 Graphiurus murinus
CAAAAAAAAAAAAAAAAAAAAAAAAAGGAGCTGCATCTGAAACATCATTTCTGAGAAGTGGCCCAAGACTGAGAATCCTTACATATAATTTGGGACAGGGCCCAGGACCCCATCAGGTATTAAATTTCTGCACACAGAATTATTCCTAGCACTAGTTTATGCATAAAACCACATTCAACTGAACCTTATTTAAATACATATTTACTCATTCAAAAGTATTTGCAAAGCACTTATAATGCCAGGTGCAATGCTGGATACTGGAGATACAAACAAAAACCTAATTTGAAACTATTTCTTAGATGAATTATTCTAATAGTGGTGAGATAATTGGACAAGAGTATAAAATCTGGCCATCAAGGAAAAGACATCTAAGGCAACCTGGGGAAATTGAGGATGGCATATCAGACAGAGGGCTATCAAAGGACTAAAGCAATATAGACTATATCTCTTTCCTTTAATAAATCAGAAACAGCCTCTAGAAAATTAACATAATACAACATCAAGATGAGCGTGTAAACACATTTGTTATGTTACAAATAAAAGTGTCTGAGCTGGGTGTAGCGTCGCACACTTTAAAACTCAGTACTTGGGAGGCTGAGACGGGAGAATTGCAGGTTGGCGGCCAGCCTCAGCAACTTAACAAGGTCTTCTGCAATGTAGTGAGACCCTGTATTGAAATAAAAAATAATATAGGGCTGGGGTGTAGCTTGGAGGTAGAATGCCCCGGGGTTCAATCCCTAGTACTACAAAAAATGAAATAATAAATAAATAAAAGTGTCTGTAAGACAGAGGTTTTGGTGAATGAGAAAGCATCATCTTGAGATAAAATTAGTGTCAAATCACATGGAAGGAAAGACTGGTATTTGTTGGAAAAAAAAAAAAAAACAGTTTTAAGACCGTAGCGGTGAGCCAGGTGTGGTGGCGCACACTTATAATCCCAGTACTTGGGAGGCTGAGACCGGAGGATCCAGGTTCATGGCCAGCCTCAACCACTTAGTGAGGCCCTCCACAACTTAGTGAGAACTTGCTTCAAAATAAAGAATAAAAACTAGGGCTGGGGGTGTAGCTCAGAGGTAGAATGCCCCTGGGTTCAATCCTCAGTACTGGAAAAAAAAAAAAAAAAAAAAAGACCGTAGAAGTCATAACTATTTTAAGAGTTTAAGAGTTTTTGTTGTTCAATATTAACCTTGGGTAAAATGATATTGTTGGAAAATATCAAATATCTTATAAGGTGACTGCAACTTAAATAATACTACTTGTTTATTATGAAATATTATCATATTAGAAGAATCTACTTTTGGTAATTTCATATGATACTAAGATAACGATCCTGGAAGTTACCACCCCATATCAAGCACTAAAGCTCAGAGACATGAGCTCATCAGTAAGTATGTCCTCTCAGTTTACAGTGCTGAGAACTACAAAAATATCTTTTTATCATTTTTTCCTATGACTAACTTGGTGAAGTTCTGATGAGCTCATTCAGAACTAATGGTGTGATGCTTGGTATCAGAATCAGGTACCTGAAAGTGACCACAATTATCTAAACTACCCATATGATGCAAGAAATCAACTTCTTTTCTTTAAAAAAAAAGAAAGAAAACCCTCCATATATTAAACATCATTACTATTGTTTGATTATTGTAATCAGAATACTCAAATAGTTCAAAAGTTACTAAATTTAAAGAACATTTGTAAAACTCCATTCTGTAAATATAGACTTTGCCTACAATTATCAAGAGTTTCCATAAGTATCAAAAACCAGAAAGTATGTTTGAAATAATGGATATCTACCAATATGAAGACATTTTATTTTTAAAAGGAAGATGGGTATAAATGCAAAGATAATTTACCATAAGCCATCACAAAGTCAGTTGTGTATGATATACTCTGTAGGTTCACTGACTTAATTAAAACCAAAGATAATAAATCGCACTCTATGAGTCCACTCTGGTTTCTTTATATTGCTCATCTTAAATATCAGTTATCCAGAAGAGAATTCAAGTATAATAGGTATAGCAATATGGAAATCATTACACATATTTTTTCTCATGAGTCAAATGATGGTTTGCTTTACAAAGAACACAGACTTATGCACTTCAATTTTAATTTGTAATAAGAATTTATAATATTTTCTTCTCCAAATATAGAATTTTTTAAAAAAGTATTTTATAATATAGGGAATTTATGATACTTTTATGAACATGCTGGGAAATAACTGCAAATATAGACAATCAGGAGATGATCAGTGAGATATTATATAGTAAGACTTGACAAATTCTTACATAGATTTCATAAATCATTAAAAGGGGATTATATCCAGGTGTGATGGTGTATGCCTGCAATCCCAGTACTCGGGAGGCTGAGACAGGAGGATCACAGACTCAAGACCAGCTTCATAAATGTAGCAAGACTCTCAGTAACCTAGTAAGACTCTGTTTCAAAACAAAAATTAAAAAGTTCTGGGAATATAGCTCAGAGATAGAACACTTCTGGGTTCAATCCTAAGTATCACAAAAAAAGAGGGGGCTATATACACTCCTGATAATACCATATGAGAATAAAAATCACCATCTTAAGAAATACTTTTTATTGTCTGTGTATTTAGGGATTTGTTTCTGCTTACCATGGGCATCGACATTTGCTAATTGCTCTTCCTAAGTTTGTAGTAAGCATGAAAGCATATAAATAAAGGACTCAATGCAACATTGGATTTATAGTAGGTACTCAATATATTTTCCAACTGAGAATAATTGAAAAATAAGATGAATCAAATGGAGAAAAAAACCTACTTGCATTATTATATATAAACTTGCTTGATAAGTGCAATTGACAATATTAGTACTAGAATAACATTTACTCCAGAGGAAGAAAAAAAGAAGCATAAAAGATTATACTGAAACCAAGAGGAGAAAGGAATGTCTCCCAGAGCTGATTCTACCCACATAGGTAAGGGAGAGATTCAGCCCACTGTAACCCTGTACTGGTATTTCTTTCATACTTCTTAGCTAAACCAGGCAAAAGTACTAGTAGCTGTGAAGGTCAACATCAAAGTGGGTCACCCATTCCATTTCTAGATAACCAGGATTAACTGCTCCACTGACATTATCCTGACAGTACAGAGGTCCAGAGAGAATAAAATGAGGAATATGTGTATACAGCCATAAAAACAAATTTGCACACTCATATTAAAAAAACAACAGAAAATATGTATTCTTCTTTGCTGGCCATCATTATATGTCCTCATTTCTTTCTTCAAGTACTCTTAATTATAAAATTACATAGAGAAAACTTATAACATTTATTAATTACTTTTAATATACTAGATATGATATTGAGCCCCTTATCTCTGTGGTCTAACTTTCACAATAGTTTTATAGAAGCAATTGGGAGATCAACCAATGCCCATTGTAAACCACTTAATAGAAAGCAAAACATCTTTATTAGTTTTGCTGTTCTTTGAGAATATTGGTCCTTATTTTTCCCAAGTAATTTAGTGTAGACATACCTAATACTTTTTCCTTTTAGCTCAACAGAACACTTTGACTCAAATTAATGCAATTAAATGTGGCAATGTAAAAGATAAGAGTTGATCAAGGTTAAAGTATAGCGACAATCATCCACTTTCAAGAGAGATGGCAACTAGGAAGCAACATAATTCCCAAACAATCATTAATATACAAAATAATAATGACTCCAAGACATAATGCACAATTAATTTCTAAAGTCAGGGATAATTCTAATTCGCTGATGAAGAATTGGCAACATTCCAAATACAAACAGGCATTGCCTCCACTGTTTCTTCAAAAACATTAACTACTAGAGTCCTTCACACTTACAAATATCTATTTATCAAAATTAAAGGCTACTATTTAGAATCCTGCAAAAATATAGATATGTTAGTATTATATAATTATGTTTTATCCTTTTAACAATTTAAGCTTCTAAACCAAAAATGTCAAACCTAAGCAAATCATATCTTCAGGAAAAAAATTAGATTTTTAAAGGTATATTATAATTCACCCTTTGAATTTTCAAAGCCAACAAATAATGAACAGGTCAAGACTCCTACACAATTATTGTATTTAGTATTACTGATCCGTGATATGTCAGGAAAGATTGTGGGTCCATGAGCAAGCTGTTTACAAACTTGTAGCATTTAGTTCTGGCTAATTCATTTATTCATTCATTTGCTGAACAGACATGCAATGAACATTGCCTTTGCATTGGCACCTGTAATCATCTTGCATTTTGGAGCTCACTCTCCTTAAGAAATTTTGCTCAACAGAAGATCATTAAACCAATACTTCAAATCCACATTGTGTCTACAAAGAAGCAAACACTTCCACCTTAAGATGTAATCAAAACCACATGGGCCTCACATCTCCTTTTCTCCAGAACATGGTATTAGAGTAAAATCTTTTCTGTTTCAGCTTCATTATATGGAATAATAATCAAGCTAGCAAACCAGAGCTGAAGTTTAAAACAGGAGCTAGAAGCAAGAGAGTAACATAAACATGATTTGAAATGAGACTACTTAATAGAATAAATTCTAAAGCACTTACGTGAAATTAATTTGCATACACACAATGCAATTACAAGGGAAGAAGGGGCTCCACATCATTAGGGCAGGTTGAAAGAAGATTCCAATTACAAATCATGGCGATCCCTACTTGACCTCACTCAGAATATTGTGAGTCATAAATATAGTCTACTGTTTCAAATGAAAGTGACAAATTTTCATTTCTTTTATAAATAGTCTAGCATTCATACCATGACTGATCATCTCCTAAATCATTCAGCCTGTGAGGTTTTCCGGCTCCTATTATTAAGAAGTTTATTTCAGAACATGTGATTTATTTTAGCATTTTGCTATTTGAGAAAACTAAAGGATGCAGGTTTTGTAATTCAATATATAAACAGTGTGTATAATACCAAAACAATGGATATGCAAAGGCAGTCTTCAGAAATGCTTTTCAATAACCACAAACCCTGAGTTAGGATGATTCACATCCTCATGTGTGTGCATGGAGGTGTGTTTAAGAATGACTGATGCCAATGTTCAAGGCTACTTTGCTATTCCCAAGTTATGTGCTTCATGAAGAAAGTTCTCAATGTCCAATCATCATTGTTCCTCAGGCCTAGTACTGGACAGAAGTAAGGATTTTAAAAATGTTATTCAAATGTGCAGAGAGAAAGTGAAAAGAGAGAGAAAAGGGAGGGGGGGAACTGTTTGCAAAAGTATACAGAGTGACTTCAATTATATAGAACAAAATGAACATGGAAGTAATAGATGCAAGGGCACATCACTTAAAATAAAAAAAACTAAAGATTTGTTTCTGTATACTCTAAATACTCTTCTTCTTATTTATTTATTTAATTAATTTATTTATTTATTGTTTATTTTTGGTACTGGAGATGGAACCCAGGGGCACTCTACCACCTCTTTTTATTTTTTTTTTATTTTCATTTTTTGTTTTGCTTTGAAACAGGGTCTTGCTAGGTTGATGAAGGTCTCACAAAGTTGCTGAAGCTGACCTTGAATCTATGACCTTCTGTATCAGCCTCTGTAGTAGTACTGCGATTACAGGCCTGCACCACCACATCTGGCTTTTTTTGTTTGTTTGTTTCCTTTTTTGGATGGAGATTAAATCAGGGGCATTCTACTTCTGAGCTATATCTTCAGCCCTTTTCATTTTTTTTTTTTTAATTTTGAAATAGGCTCTCACTAAGTTGCTGAGAGTCTTGCTAAGTTACTGAGATTGTCCTCAAAACTGCATTCCTCCTGTCTCAGTCTCCCAAGTACTAGGATTATAGGTGTGTATCACCAGGTCTAGAGAATGTATTTCCCTTTTTGATATGTATTTTTCATTTGTATAATTTAAACTGTAATTATTACTCACTTTTGATAAAAATTAATGAGTAGCTTTCAGAAAATAATTATTTTTTTCTTTGGGCACACTGGCATGCTCCTGTAATCTCAGAACTTGGGAAGCTGATAGGAGGATTATAGGTTTGAGACCAGCCTTAGCAATTTAGCAAGACTATGTTTCAAAATTAAAAAAAAAAAGATAAAAAGGACTAGAAGTATAGTTTGATGTAGAAGACTCCTGGTTCAAACCACAATGCCCTCCAAAATTATTTTTCACATAAAAAAATATTTATTGCAGAAATAAAACATTCCCTCTTTGGAGACTGAAAAATAATTTATGATAATTTATTTAATTTTACTAATTTTCCAATATACACGAAGACATCAATTAACACTTATTATTAGTCTTCAAATATTGGCTTGTTTTTGAAAAAGTTTCTATATTTAAAAAATATTAGCAATTTCTTCAAAAGGAAGTTGATTCAAGTGGCATTTGGGGTCTGTTTTCTCATCTATTCCTTTTTTAGTGAGATTTCAGTGCTATACCATGGTAGATAAAGTCATTACAATGCTGCAATAAAATAGTGAAATATGAGAAGTATGCTGCTGAAATGGATTTAATCTGCTACACTGTTTTAAATGGAAATATACTGTAAGATTATACATTTCGTAAAATGGCAACACAGATATTACTGCTCCCTAGTGAAAGATACTAAAATCTCCACTTATTTGGCTGGTGTAGGGATGGCCGTAGGTGTGCACCTCCAAGTGAATTAAATTTAATTGCTTATTTTCAGTTTCCTCAGAAAGTACTGCCTTTGAGCAAGATGTAAATGCATTTAAATGGGTATGTTCACCTGAAACTCTGTTCAATAAGTCAAGTGATTCTTCCAATGTAGAGATTCCTCTTTGATCCAGGATATTCACGATAATTCACTTAAAAGTACAGGCACAGCGTGGTGGAGCAGAAAGAGAATATGTTTTGAAGTCAGATGGGCGTAGGTTTGAATTCCAGCTCTGCTATGTAATGACTGTGTGATAGCAGGACAGTTGCTTAAACTGAAACTAGAGGACCTCATTCATAAAAATGAGGGAAATAATACCTCAGTAGTGTAAGATGCATGGCAAAGCCTAACACAATGATGTATTTAATAAAAAAGGAAGAATGTTGAACGTTCACATATATTTTATAGCACAGAAGTAAGAGAGAGGGTCCTCTATGCCCCTGTGGTTTACAAATAAGTGCCAGATGACTAATTCTGAGGCATGGTCCTTTTACTCTAAAGAAGAAATATTTGAATCTTACAGGTCAGTTTGCATTAATAAAATTAATAAAGCTATCTGAACTTCCAGCTACACAAAACTCCTTCAAAGTAATGCAGAGGCATTGAAAAGAAAATGATGCATGATGTAAAAATACAAATTTCATATTCATAAACATTTCCTCAAATTAAATAACTTGATGGAATGGAAGCAACAGACAAAGAAACTACTTCCAGCTGTGATTTTCTGAATGTGGGATCCTGTTGCTGATTTCCTACTTTCAGTGGTATGTTCATACTTCATCTTTGTGATGTTAGAATTTCATACAAAAGATCCACAAAAGGGATAAGAATTCAATCTGTTGGAAATAATCCTTTGGCATGTACTGATCATTTTTAAAACTTAAACATTATAATATATGTAATATAGCTTCTTTTATATGGAGCAAGTATTTTAAAAACTAATTTCCTAACTAAATTTTAAGGAAAAGATTAAATCCACTAATCTTACATTTATTAGGTATGTACCATTTAAGTCATTTTCAGTAAATTTAACATGTCATTTACTGATTATACAATACATGTTATTATTATTCAACTTACATTCAAGATAACTAAATTTCAGTAACTACTTTGTGCCATGTACTATTGTATTTAAGTGTCACAAAAAACATTTGAAGTATATTATGTCCACATAGCACACGAGAAGGATAAGGCTTCGTGAGATTTAGTTATTAGTTCATAAAACCTTGCTCAAATAGCAGAACATGCATTGAGATGCCCGCAAATGTGGTGTCCACATGCTAATCATCCTTAAAAAAAATCCCTCTGAATTTATTTCATATGTCCTCATAACTTCTGATTAAAATTTAATAGTGGATGTTTTGTATATATAAGGACATTATGCCATGTAAATAGTTTTCTTTCACCTTGAAGTAAAGTAAGGGAGAATGGAGACAGAGACAAACAAGAGAGACAGAAAAAGAGACAAAGACAGAGGTAAAAGAGGCCTGAGAAAGGAAGAGAGAAACTAATAATATGAATAGACTAATCCAAAGTAAAATTTAAAAGACAATACTAGGATAACTCAGTCTAATAAATAACACTTCTGAGACTACTATCACAACAAATACTGCAGATATGTTGCTTTTTATAGTTTTTAAACCCACATTCTTTGGGCAGGTACAAGAAACATGAATAAATAATAAATAATGTATTCATTTGCACTCAAGAAATGCCAAATATCTAAATTTCCTTCTAGGTATACCTAAGGGAGTTAGCATGTGTAAAAGCATACACATATCCCACGATCTACTGTGCTAATACTGAACAAATTTCTGTTTGGGGTCCTGTGACTATCTCCTACTCCAATATAATTATAACTTTGCAATAAAAAAGAGGCATATAATAAATCCATGGCTTTTTCCTCCAGCCTCACGAAGGTGCATGTAAATTGTTGGAGGTCAGTTTTATGGGTTCGTTTACTATCTATCATAGTCATGACTACACATAAAAATTGTCCTGCAGACAATAAATATATCTCAGGAAGGCCCTATACTTTTCCAAGATGTACAGTTTCTTCAATGAAACTATGGCTCCAAAAGTATCGTGTATTAAAATGCCTATAGAAGAAAGTGTCTAAAAAGACATTCCTATGATATTCTCTCTAAAAACAAAAATCACCTATGTAGGTGGTCTTGAAAATTCTTTGGAAGAATAGGCACTCATTGATAATTCTTCCTGTACACTCAGCAAGATCATGATCAGGGTCTCTTTTCGAGAATAAAATTAATTCCCTTCATAAAGTCATCTGCATTACATAAACCATAATGCATTATCACTTATGGTATCCCAACGAAATATCATTCATCTATTACTATAGTACAGCATGTAGATATTTTGTGAGCAATATATCTTCACAGTGAGCTCATACTAGTATTGAACTATTCAGGCATCCTAAACAATCTCTTTTGGTAGTGTAATGGCTTCCCAACATTATAGAAAAATACCTGACGGAGGTTGGGTAACCTACAGAGAAGTTTATGTAGCTCAAAATTTGGGGGGCCAGTAATCCAAACATGAATCTCACAAGCATGATGTCAGGTTTGTGAGACACAACCCCTGTGTGTGTCTGATCACAGTTAAAGACAACATGGTAGAGGCACTTACAAGAGGGAAAGATCACATGGTGAGGCAGGAAGCCAGAGTGAGCTGGGCTCCACAAGAATAGGGCATGCCACCAATGACCTAATTACCTCTCACCAGGCCTTGCTTCTTAAAGATTTCATTACCTCTTTTTCTCTTTTGTTTTGTTTTGCTTTGCAGTGCTAGGGTAGAACCCTAAACCTTGCACATGCTAGGTACATGATCTCCCGCTGAGCTATTTCTCCAGCCCTTCCTACTATCTCTTAACATCTTCATGCTGGGAACCATGCTTCCAACACATGAATCTTTGGAGACATACACTTATACCATATCCAGACCATGACAAGTAGGAAATTTTATCTGAGAAATATTTATAAATCCAAAGGTTCAAGAGGCAGAGGAAAAAATAAAAACCATCTCATTGCTTTATTTCAAGATTCAGCTATATTTTTTAACAGATCAAGAAAATAACAATGGATTTTGAAGGCTAAAAAATCTTGTTACACCATCATGAAGTCACAGATGAAGTTTTGAACTTAATGTTGGTGACAGTCTCCTGATCTGTACAGGACAACACTTACCAATTGAAATACAATATTAGACCGTTGAAAAGTAAAAAGTGTCTGCCCTAAAGGACAAAGGTACTTTCACAGAGATTGCAGCAGCATTTCATCAATGTCATAAACGTAACTTCTACCAATGAGGATAAATAACATCTATTATTTTGAAATAATAAGAATAGCTATCTTAGAGATAGTCCCTTTCATCCTCAAAATAACCATATTGGGTGAATATTATACCCATTTTGCATCTGAAGAAGCAAAGTTTTAAGGAAATTAAATAACTTGTTCTTTGCATGGGTGGAATTTATAATCAAGTCTGCTGTTTGTATCATGCCTGTATTCAATGCTATTCTCAAAATAATGAAGAATATAACATATCTCTACAGTTTAAATTAGGAAGGATGACTTGTTCATTTGCAAATATTGGTTGTCAACATAGAACCCATGCAAAAGATATTATAATATCTCAAAGAGGTTGCCTTGACTGTCTCTTTATAACAGAGATATCAACATTCTACTCCTCATTTGGGAGTTGAAGTTACTATAAATGGACCCATACCTTGCTAATCTGGTTTAGTGTGTCAGACCTAAGCAAAGGAAGAATTGGTAACCAGTACCTCAAAGGAAACAGGAAAAAAAGAAAAAAAAAAAAAAAAAAAAACCTGAATAACCACTGGTATCATTGGGTCAACCATAGTTAAGATTCTAACTACAATATTTTGTAGTCTTAAAAATGAGATTGTGAGCCGGGCGTGGTGGCGCACGCTTGTAATCCCAGCATTCGGGAGGCTGAGACCGGAGGATCCGGGTTCGCGGCCAGCCTCAGCTACCTAGTGAGGCAATCCGCAACTTAGTGAGACCCGGTTTCAAAATACAGAATAAAAATAGGGCTGGGGGTATAGCTCGGAGGTAGAATGCCCCTGAGTTCAACCCCCAGTACCAAAAAAAAAAAAAAAAAATGAGATTGTGATCAGTATTTGTATCTAAACTTTAAAAATTTAATACAGTTGTTTGGCCATAATTATGTGATGCAATTTAGTAAGAGTACTAGCAATTAAAAGAACTTTACAAACCATTCCCATCCCAATGACATTAGGAATTTATGGCCTTGACTATTCCAATCTAGGAGCTAGAATAATCACAAGGTAACAAGAAACACAATTCATACACTATAACTCACAAGATACTTTCACAGAGCAGATTTCTGACCTCTTTGAAATGCCCATTTTATTGGACTCACTCCAAAGCTCTCCCACAGGTTCCAACAGGAAGCCTTGGTCATATCATTCCTCTTTCCTGACACCCATCCTTCCCTGACAGCCCCCATGTTTTAATACGAGTCTCCCTTGCACTAATCATGCTAATGGTATGTGATCTTCTGGCTATCTTATTCAGTGTCCACAACTGGAAACAGCACTTAGAGCCAACAATGTGTCCTGTGTTCATAAATATGTCTTTCGAACCATCTCGAGGAATTTTCATTGTTTGCAACATGGACAGAGACCCCATTATCTTGGTGCAAATAAAAGTAGTTCTTAACAGCAATCTGTTTTCTTTTCTGAACATTAAGAGAGGGCCCCTGACCTTCAATTTGAGGAGTATAGCATAAGAAAAAAAAGATATGATTCCACAGTAAACCATGAAAAATAAGGGACAAGGAGTAGAAAAGAAACTTGGCAAAGAACACCACAATTTACTTATAAATGACTCTTTTTTTCTTTTAAGATAATCAGAAATATCCTCCCAATAATAATACCCTGTGACTAAAGAAAATTGGTGATACAGAGAAAATTAACATAAATATTAAAGTATACCATATTAAGTACATCATTATTAAATAGTAAGATTATAATGGCAATATTATCAGTATGACGTGAAGTCCTACTACTACACTTGGAACTGTACAGAATTCTGGCTACATTTTATTCTTTTAGAACTTGGGGCTAAATAATACATAATTTATTCAAGGTCTTATTTTACAAGAATTTTGTTTAAATTATTATGTGATTCCAAACTGCATCTTTGTTTTAAACCAAACCAGAGCTCATTAAAACTTTCAAATATTCCATAAGTCTATGGAATTCAGAGGTCTCTGTCAAGACCCATTGACTATACAGGCAAGTTCTCATCTGTTATTCAAAGAGTAGCTACTGCAAACATGATAAATATGTAAAAAGTAAGATAATATTACTAATTTTGAAAGCAATAATAAAGAGTTAATAAAAACACCAGTGTGGACATTTGTGGATACTTAAGTCCGTGAACACAATTCTCCAGTGTCCCATGTAACATGCTTATGAATGACTCTAATCAGAAAGCAGACAGAGCTCAACTCTCCCTCCAGGCTGAGCCTCTGGAGTAAGCTGGGGGCTGCAGTAATCAGGTGAATAGAGATACTCTAATTTGCAGAGAACCTCACAGTCCTTCTAGATCTCAGACTGACTTTTTACAATTTTGTTAAAATGCTGAAAAGAAGCCCAGAAAAATCAAAGGAAAGGATTACTATCCAGAGAGTCCAGACCGTGGACACTAACAGAAAGGTCAGTTTGTTTCCAAAGCAAACAAAATACTCAATTTATGTGATGGAGAACATGTTGAAATCCTGTTTATTATGTGCAAATATGGGAGTATGTTTCTGAAACATTTCCTCTACAGTCTTCCTTGCTGATATCTGGGTTTAACAGTGGCTGTCACACCACCCATTTAGGATGAGGGCTAATTGTGAATCATTGGCTCCTACGAGATGTGCATCAAATAGGACTGCCTCTGGTAGCATACATTAAGAAAAATAAAAAACTACAGCTGTGACTGTATGTATGCTATACAGAAACACAAAAGTAACTTGGGAAACAGACTGTCTTTACTTTATGAATCATGAAGCTTCTATGGAAATCTGGATCATAATGTAAAGTAGTTATTTATTTAATGGGAAGGAGGCCAATGGCAAGGCCATTTGGAATTTCTAGTCTATTTATTCCCCAATGATACTCCTTCGTATGTTTGACTCAGGACCTTATTTGAACATTATGAGGAAAATTCTAAGAGGCAAATGCCGTGTCTTATGAGATATGCCACATATAAAGAGAAGGCCATTTAATGATCTAAATGTAACTAGTGTCCATAAACTTGCTGTCACTATAGACAAGCTTTCTTTGGTCATTTGGAGGAAAGCACTCACAGCCAAAGCAATCGTTTTCAAATTGTAAATATTATCCTCTCATCCGGCAAACCCTGATCCAAATAATTTAATGTCTCCTCATTGCTGTGAAAGGAAAGAGAAAAATTCTTTAACACCTTTTAAATGGTCAGGTTGTTCCCCTATTCTCTATTTCAGCTACAGGTATTTTCCCTGAGCCTCTCATATGGACCAGACAGTGCACAGGTCGCTCCTTTTGTCTGAATATTCCTCTCCAGGAGAAGTGTTTTAATGAACTCCCATTCATCCTGGAGCCATGCCCTATGAGGAAAACTTCCTTCCTTTTATAGAACTTCTAATCAGGGAGGCAGATGAAAGAAGAGAAGAGGGAAGGGAAGAGAAGGGAAAAGCAGGCTTAGGGAGCTAGGAGAACTACGGAGCTAGCACACAGGTTTCACTGTTCTGCTGGTCTTACACAAATTGGGACTGTAACTTATATGATATACCATCTAAATTCTCCAGTTACCTTATGTGTTTTCTTTATACAGATCTCCAGATACATAAGTTACCTTTTAATTTGATTTTTTTCTGAAGGTTTCCCAAGATGCCATACATTTGTGCAATTAAGAAAGAAATT
>PVLC010000293.1:13715-52193 GCA_004027655.1 Graphiurus murinus
AAAAAAAAAAAAAAAAAAAAAAAAAAAAAAAAAAAAAAAAAAAAAAAAAAAAAAAAAAAAAAAGAAAGAAATTTAGCTGGGTTTGATGGGGCTTGCCTGTAACCCCAGTTTTGGGGAGGCTAAGATGGGATTGCAATCATGTCGTGGCAGCCAAGGTCCTCTACAATTTAGTGAAACTCTATTTCAAAATAAAATAGGACTAAGAGTGTAGCTCAGAGGTCGAACAACCGTGGGTTTAATCCCCATTATCACTAGGGAAGGAAGGAGAGATGGAAAGAAGGGAGGGAGGAAAGGAGGAAAGGAGGGAGGGAGGGAGGAAAGGATTTTAACATTTACCTTTTTGATTAGCCCTTAAAATACATTTTAAAATACATTTTAAAATACAGCTGGACCAACCAGGGAGAAGTGTCTATATTGTCTATACTGTCATAGCTTATATCCAAACCTATACACATCTTCTCTTCTAAAACTGTCCTTTCTTGTCTAGTCTGATGAAACTGTTATGAGAATTCTATGAAGGACAAGAAAAAATATGTTTCTGTTCTTCCTTGCTGTGGAGGGAATTAGGGGAAGCAGCTGCAGGTTACCTGTATTCTCATAGGAGGGTCTTTTACATGGTTTTGTTTGTGCAACATAAATGTTGAGAAACACGCTCAAAGCTCATCTATGCCTCCTACAAATGGATCACATTTGTTAATTCTACACATTCTTCGATATCCTGGAGCATTACAAGAATTTTTGATAAAAAAAGCATAGTTCTGAATACTGATGTGGTGATGCAAAAGCCCCTTCTCTCCCGGTACACTTGCAAATCTTCCAATATCGGGAAGGTACCTCTATCTTTCCATCCTTTGCATCTTTTGGTCACAACCGTTAATGCCACTGGTGATGACTCTCATTTTCTAATTTCTTTTCCCTCAAAGCTCCTGTAAACCTACCAGCATGAGTAAGTTATGCCCAGCAGAATAGATACATTGTACTCCTGATTATGTCATTCGGTGGACACAAGTATGTTCACAGAAATGTACAATGCACAATCACTACATGCAAATCAAAAGAAATTTGTCAGTGTTGTTGCATTTTTTTTTTATTCCACAAGGAAGCTGAGCAAAAGAATTATGCATGCAGATAAGCATTCTGTTCATTAACACCAGGGGAAATATTATCATCGAGGAGGAAAAATCTTAATGTTTCTATTATCTTTTTAAAACAGGTAACAGTGATTTCCTGTAGAAGAATTAAGAATCATGTCTTGTGACTCTAGGGCAACAAAATGCAAAAATTAACAGCACTTGAACTTGTCCCTGTGTTCACATTTGACCTTCTATATTACTACTTTAGGGTGGGAACAAATGACTTCTAAAAGGAATCCAATCCTGCATTTCTGACAGGACATTCAGAGATGTTTGAAAAACTGGCTCTCCAGAATTCATACAAATTTTGGAATTATGTGAACAAGTGAAATAAGGCATTCCTCTGTAAACAATTTTCCTCACAATTACACTGTATGGAACACAAATTAGATTTTGAAGCTATTGACAGCAACAGCAACTGATTTGGACATTTGTTGTGACTCACTGTAGCAACAGAAAGCTTTTTGGAATTTTATGTTTATGCAAACTATTAGTACTTCAAGTATTTTTAAATAGACATCCTTAACAAAAGTTTGAAAAATATGTTGTTATATCTGCATTTTCGTTAAAACCAAAAGTATTTCACTATCCTCAAAAGTGACTCTTTCAGTACTATAAGTCCAGTTGTACTGACCCCCCCCCAAAAAAAGATATGATGATGTTCTAACTCCTAATAACTTCAAATGTCACTTGTCAATAAAGTGACAAGTTATTGGGGGAAAAATGGTCGTTGCATATGTAATTAGTTAACAAAAAATGCGGCCATACTAGAGTTGGATGACCCTTGATCCACACAGCTGGAGTACTTATTAGAAGATGGCATGTGAAGACAGAGACACACAGAGAATGTGATGAGGAAGGTAGGGACCGGAAGATGCAGCTGCAAGCCAAGGAGCCCCAGGAATTGCCAGAAAACCACCAGAAACTAGGGAGAGGCAAGGAAGGATCCCCAGCAGGTTTCAGAAGGAGCATGGCCCTGCCAGCACCTTGATTTCAGACTTTTAGCTTCCAGCACTGTAAGAGAATATGTTTTGTTTTAAGGCATCTAGTTGGCAGTACTTTGCTACAGCAACTCTAGTAAACTAATGTAAGAGGGAAACTAGGCACACACAAAGTGTGAGTTAGCTCTATGAGTACCATTTACCCACCTTCTTTATTATCTCAGCAACTCGTATCATTGGAACACAGAAGTAGCTTTTATCACATTTCTATAATTCAGACCTCTGACAATGTAAGAGTAGGATTTTTCAATATAGTTATTTTTTTTCAAAAAGTAGTTTTAGCTAAATAGCAATACTTCATTTAATGTATTGATCAATGATCACGGGGTATTTACTCAAATTACATAAAAAGGGGTTGGACACCAGTATAGCTGCTGCTTGGATTTATATCTTAGTTACCACGGAGCTAAGTACTAAGTACAGCATCTTGCAATTGTCAGTGTCTCAAAATGTTTATTGGTGCTATGGACTGAATTCCACCCCATAGCTCCATTTCATATATTGAGTCTCTAATTCTCAATGTGACTCTACTTGGAGATAGGGGTTTTAGGAAGTAAAGTTAAATGAGATCATATGCTTAGGTTCTGTATCCTATAAGACTCATGTCCTTATAAGAAGAAAAGACACCAGAGTGCGTATTCTATCTCTCTTATTCTCCTTTCTCTCTCTCTCTCTTTCCATCCATCTCCCCTCCTTCCCTGACTCCCTGTTTCACAGAGGAAAGAGAAGAAAGGCCATATGAGAACCACATGAAGGAGGCCATCTGCAAGCCTGGAAGAATCCTTTCCTGGGAACCTGACCATGCTCACACCCTGATTTTGGACTTCTAACCTCCAGAACTGTGAGAAATATATTTTTTGTTGTTTAAGTCACCCAATCGATGGTATTCTGGTATGGCCTCCAGAGCAGGCAAATACAGTAGTGAACTAACCCCTCCATGCATGACAAAATAGATGCGGCTCTTCCAACAAGGAATTAGGAGATTTTGGTAAAGATTATAAAAGGCTGGTATTGCTGGTTCTACAGGATAATTTTTATAAAGAAAGCCTCCCGCTGAGGGCAGAAAATTTTTGTCTTACCTGCTTATGGCAGGTGCAAAAGACTGCAATCATCTTGTAAATTCTAACATAATTGTTATCACGACAGCCTGGCTTTTCATCATGTGTAAGAGTATGATGTGCCTACTCTGACAATGAATCTCATCTTCTTCAAAATTTTAATCCAAATACATTGACAAGTGTGTGGATTACAAATAAAGGTGTCATGCTTTCTCCATAGACTGTGCTCTCATCTGACTGTCTTCGCTTTCTTTGGCGAGCTGTCTCTTCCTGAGCAGGTACACTCAATTGGCCCTCACTTGGCGGTGACTCCCAGCAATTCTAGAAACAATGCTGGGAGCGGTGTTGCTAGAAAGGTACACGGAACATGACAATTACTTTGTGAGTGTCTCTGCTGCGTTCCTTCAGTAGCAAAACATGCACTATACTTCCTAATGTGGCAACAACCATAACACTCAGCCACTAGACCATCAGGGCAGTCACATTTAGGAATTATACTAATAATATATAGTAGTTTATAGTAATATTTGTATTTTAGTCAGCTTTCCCATCTCTATGACCCAAATATCCGACAAGATCAATTTAGAGGAGAAAAAGTTAGTCCCTAAGACTGTAGCTCCAATGACCCGCTTACTCCAGCCCCGCCCCACCTCTGAATCCGGCTACCCCGGGGACATGCTTTCAACACATGAGCTTTTAGGGAACATTTAAAATACAAATTATAACAATTTGGTGGCAAACTGCTGTTCTAAATCTTCAAGTGTTATGGGTTGAACTGTGTCAAAACTTTGAATATTGTAGTCTTAATGCTCCGAGTAACTCAGTGTCTAACTATCTTTAAAGGTATGCCTTTAAGGTGATTAAGTTAAAATGAGGTCAGATGGGTGAGCCCTAATCCAATGTGACTGGTGTCCTTATAAGAAGAGAAATGAAAGATGCAGGCACACCCAGGAAAAACTGTGTTGACACAGGAAGCAGCCACTTATGAGCCAGGGAGAGAGGCTTCCGAACAAAACTAATCCCACCGCACCTCGATCTCAGACCTCCAGACACCTAAGAAAATTAATTCCTGTTAAGTCATGTCTGTAATACTTGTTATGGAAGCCCTAGCAAAATAATACACTTTGACTTTTAGTCTTGTTTTTGAACAGCCCTACAGCAAAATGAAAAAAACGAGTTTGAAACTTTCATTTTTAAGACACTAAAGTCTTCCAGAAATTCAGAGTCGGCTTAGAGTTCTGAAATGAAGAAGAGAATCGGCCCACGTTCATGGTATACATTGTGCCGGTGGATAAACTCTAGTATCGTGGGCCAGTTCTATTCTTCTCCATTGCCTGCTGCAGCTCCACGATGAATGCCAGGATGAAATTCTTCAATGCCATAAGATACAGTACAACATTCCCAAAGATATTCCCCTCTGTGTTTAGAATCACTTGCCCTTGCGACACGATTATAACTTGTACACTATCCCCTCGAATAACTTATCCAGTACTATGGAACTCCTATGCCCCTCACCCCTTGATATCTGAAATATTAAAACTCTCAACTACCCACTCTCTTATTCTACTTTATTGGAGGAAGAACAGACTGGAATGGTAAGTATAAGCAACATTTATGCCTGCATGTAAATGCTGAAATGCTTTTCTCCCTTTCTACTTTCCCCCTCCATTGCTCAGCCTACTCAACTTCTACTGCCCCTGAAGAGGTCATTAGCTCAAATGCAACTTCCTTAGGGCAGTCTCTCCTAAATTCCTTTTTATTATACTCCTGTAAAATTATAATATCCTTTAAGTTTTCTTTGTAACCCTATCAGTCTGCTCATCCTTGAAGACCCAGATTCTCAATATCTCCTTCCCACTCTGTGACTTCTTCCATCCTCCCATCCAAGCTCAGGGATTTACTGCAGCTTCCTGCATCTATTGCTAGCAGAGCAATTTGCACACTATGTTTAAGATACTCATGCAGGAGCACTTTGCAGAGCAATCTCTTAAAGGCCAGCATATGCTACCTCAGTGGTGCACACCTGTGATCCCAGTGACTCAGGAGACTGAGGCAAGACAAGTTCAAAGCCAACATGTGCAACCTAACAAGACCCTGTCTCAAAATTAAAAAAAGAAAACTAAAATAAAAAAGACTAGGGACGTAGGTCAGTGGTACTTGGGTTCAATCACCAAATCACCAGTAATAGGGAAAAAGTATAAAAGTATGT
Source organism: Graphiurus murinus (assembly GCA_004027655.1). Lineage (NCBI taxonomy): Eukaryota > Metazoa > Chordata > Mammalia > Rodentia > Gliridae > Graphiurus > Graphiurus murinus. The sequence continues at coordinate 19,117 of PVLC010000293.1, forward strand.
CCAGCATATATCCAAGAACCAGGTCAGGTTCTCTGAAATCCAAGACTTACAAGTCTGTTACACTCACAAGTAAAAGAGAAAACAAGAAGGAAGTTATCACCTAGCTTAGGTTGGGCCTATTCAATAAAATTCAATTACTGATTTAGCTCTAATTTATGTTTCAGTGTAGGATTTAAAACACTTTCAAATACTTGCCCTATTCTAAGGTGCCCATTTTGCTATGCCCACGCAAACACCTTCAGTGTTCACTCTGAGTGCAACAAGAGAACATTGTTCTTGTGTTTTTATACCTCTGTCCTAAAGTGTGTCATCTCCCCTCCCCCAGCTGCTGCCAGGTAGACTTGAAAAAGTGGGGCATCTTTGAAACATAAGGAAAACCCTTGATGGTTCTCAGATTGAGTGCAGAGAACATACTTTCAAAAATACCAAGTGACTGCACATGCTGAATCATTCCTTATCTCCTGGAACACCCTTTGTGAGCTTTCTGAGGTCTTGACTATGCTGAGACAGGCAGGCTGCTCTTATTAAAAAAAAAAATTCTTAAACCACTTTCTATACTATAAACACTGCTGGATGCAATTTATAAATATTTATGTAATCCTCATAACAACTCTGTGAAATACATATTGCTATCATGACTTTAAAGATGTGGAAACTGAGGAACAGAGATGTTAACTAACTTGTCCAAGGTCTCACAGCTGGTAAAGGAAGAAGTCTAATATACAACATAGAGGATGGGGTCCCTGCTACAGGAGAGAGAAGAGAAAAGAATACAAGTGCCCATAGATGAGTTCACAGAAATTTTCTCTCCCTGCACCCCACCTTGGGCTGTATATAAACTAGAAAATTTGGTCTTAACCATGATTATAAGGAACTAAGACTATATATTACTAGATGTCCCTGTAATTATTTGAAACCCTGAAATACAACCTTCATTGCCCACCAGACCAGAAAACTGTTTCACTTAAACTTGTTGCATCTGTGGTTCTGATTTACTGATTTTAACTGATCTCACTATCCTCACTGATTTCGAAAAGGCACAATATTAAACCCTTAGATATAAATATGAAATATAAATTTAGGAGAGGATAGCAAGGTAGTTTCTGGGTTTAATAGAAGGGGAAAAAACACTTTTTAAAAACACATGAAAACCATGTCTAGCAACCAGCACCTTCCATTCACATGAAATCCAAACTGGACACTTCACCTTCCTTTCCTTCATGTAGAAAACAACATACAGCTGGATGAATGAATCCAATTTTTTCTCTTATTTCCCTATTTTCCTTAGTTTTCACGGTCTTAATATGTGCAGGAAGTTTCAATTAGCATTGGATCTGAGGTTCTGGATGAATTAGTTTGTTTATTAATTTTGAATGTGTTGAAGAGCAGAGCTTAGTTGGAAATAGGTGAGAAGGTTTTCAAGAGAAAGGAGAAGGATGTATCCCCAAATGAAAAGGTAATGTCAATCCAGAAAACTGCAGAAATAAAGTTTAATGTTGAAAACCTAGTGTCATCATCCTGTTTTATGTAAAATGTAATGAATTAATTTATCAGGAAGTATCAGTGCTAAAGAACAGAACTTACCTGCATACCTATGGACTTTATACCTATTTGAGATGGTTCATTTCACAAACACTTATTAAGCACTATCAAGCCAGGCAGACTGATAAAAACATGCATACATTAAAATAACATGGTAAACTCAAAATTTAGGTTATGATTATTTCACAAATTATACTTTATCAATAAATTGCTGTGGTTTTAGACAAACTATTGTTAGGACAGCTATCTTAAAAGCTCTTTATCTGGGCAGTTCACCATATGAGTTTATCCTTTAGACAACTAGAAAGTAAGGTCATAGCAACCAAGAGACATTATACTCTATATACTATGCCTATTTTCATTAAAACTACAAAATCCATTTAATCCGAAGGAGGACATGAAAATCATATTACCTAACTGCTTCGTCCTTTATATTTCAAAATAGAGCTACACAATCCTCAGTCCTATTGATCTGACATTGATCAAGTCGGCACTGCAGTTTATAAACAGGGGATGCACATGTGACTTGGAAAGGGAAAAAAGTCTCTCTTTTCAAACAACCTAAACCAACATATTATCTTCATAAAATATTCATATTCTTGACATATTCATCAGATGACTAGCGTAGAACAGCCTTTTTCTCATTAGTATATTTCTTTTTTTTTTTTTTTTTTTTTTTTCCGGTACTGGGGATTGAACTCAGGGGCATTCTACCTTCGAGCTATACCCCCAGCCCTATTTCTTATTCTTTATTTTGAAATAGGGTCTCACTAAGTTGTAGAGGGCCTCACTAGCTAGCTGAGGCTGGCCGCGAACCTGGATCCTCCGGTCTCAGCCTCCCAAATACTGGGATTACAAGCGTGTGCCACCACGACCGGCTTCATTAGTATATTTCTAAGTGTCTCAAAATACATTTATTTTCAGGGAAACTTTGTAAAACTTGTTTTCTTCAGGGCTTATAGACCTAAGAGAACTGATAGTTTAGAAGTAGCTTTTCTAACGGCATCCCAAAATATTATTAATGAAACAGGAGCTTAACAAAGATGATAAGCATCACAAGTAGTAGATGTGCCCCAAAAGAAACGAAATAGGAAATTAAAAGTAATTTTTGGGATGGTGTGTGTGTGTGTGTGTGTGTGTGTGTGTGTGTGTGTGTTTCAGTTTGAATGATAATGCATAAAAGAACAGGAGTCACAAGCAGCCTTTAATGACACCGGCATGTTTCAAAATTGGGTAAATTTAGTGTCGGTTGCTGCAAAAGGTTGTGATGGAAAATATTCTTGTGGAAGAAGAAATGTCACTGTATTTTGATAAGCGACGATGAACTTTTTTTTTTTCCCCTTGTGCCATCAGCAAGACGAAAAGAACAAAATGCATCATTTATAACCCACAGCTCGACCATTATCTCCTGGTGAGACACTTGTTTTAAACACACGAGGACCTTCCCCCCCCACCACCAAGTCTAGAGCTCTCTGTGAGGCCCCTTCTCCCTTAGAGCCATGAAAGAGAGTTGACACTTGTGCAGCCAAAGTTTCTAGGCAACCGCAGATGGGCACTCATACACCCTCCAGGTCACAGCCAGTTCTGAAGTACAGAGGAAGCAGACAAACAGCATATGTCTCTTTGATCACAGATATCATCTAAAACTGATGTGGAGAGAAAATCCTGTTCTGCACCAAAGGCTTTACAGACTCTTTTTCTGACTTCACCCACCGAGCAAAGAAAAGGGTACCTTGCTCAAATTATCGGTTGCAACATTTCTCAATGCTAAAATTTAATAGTCTTCCCATGCGTGGGCGTGTGTGCGCATTTGACACACTCAGGGACGTTTCTATGATTGTTGAGCTATGCCAAATTAGGTGAGGCAAAACAGAAAGGAGAGATAAATGTAGTCTGGGCATCTTATACTTGTATATATCTCTACTCTGCAAATGTTGCTAGAGCAAGAACTTGGGCTACTGAGGATCCCATTGAGAACAAAAGTCCCTGTACTCTTCCAAAATTCACGGTGCTAAGTAGTAATGATCATGATGGCCTTAACCTACCAGGGAAAGGTTATGTTTTGTAATGTATTAAAACTGTTTTAGGACACTTTCCAGCATTTGCCGAGTTATATCTCCCTAATTCTCCTCAGTCATATAGCACAAGCAGTGTCCTGCGCATTTTGGATCACAGTAGAGTTAATACTTAACATATGACTGTTTCAAAGCTCTGAGTATTTTCACATGATTATTTCATCTAACACTCACAGTAACTATAGGAGGCCGAGGTCTAAATGGAGGTAATGAACACAGCAAACTTAAGAGACTTACTGAGTGAACAATCTGGGCTGGGGAGGCTAGGGCATGATTAGGACCTGAGCAGCTACACGTGCCTCATGCATGCTCCCTGCAATCCTGCTGCTCTACTCTTCTTGTTCTTTCACCACAGGGTGTCTGGAGACGATTACTTTGAGTTGATGTTGAAGGTGTACACACACAACATACATGCAAAAATAATTTGCTTACGCCTCAATTTGTTGATTATTTCCTCTGCATAATAAATGAACTAAACTCTCGCGTTGTTTTAGTGTCCTGGCTCCTCTAAGGTCAGGATCTGCAGAGCATTTTGCCAACCTCATCGGCGGGAAGGCAGGGAAGTGCAATAATTGTCCGACGCAACAGAGCAGAGAATAAATTACTCTTTTCAGAGGATTTACTTCAAAGCTGTGGCGGCTGTAATTCTTGATGTCTAAAAAGGCATAACCTTAGTGTCATTCCCGGCTGGACCACTGCATACTGGCGATCTCCGCCTTGGTGACAAGGCCAGGTGTGTGTGGGGAGCAAGACAAGCAGTATGGCTACAGAATACTATGACCATGTAGAATACAAGCAAATGGTTTAGACATTTAGCGATAACTTGTCATCTTGTACCCTGCCTCTATCTTTCTGCATTTCCCGAGAAATACCAAGTAATATCAAACTCATACTCCTGGGGGGTTGTCCTAAAGGTAAAGTCTCACATGATTTAGACATAATAGACTGTTAAAATCTTTTGTCAATGTTCAATGAGCCTTAGTAGATAATCGTCATCCATTTTCACATCTGTTGAACATTTATTATGTTCAAAGTGCTGTTCTGAGTGTTCTCATGTTAGCATCTCAAAAAAAATATTGTAAAATAGTTCATTTTAAGCCCATTTTACAGATGAAACATATGAATTAAAAGTAATTTGCTCAGTAGGGCTAGAGGAATGGCTATAACTAGCATTGAATTCTGCTAGAACATTAGGCTGCATTTCTACTCATAACATTTCGGAGTGTCTAAAGTCAGTAGCCACTGAGCTGCCCAGGAAGGTGAAACCGCCTCAGGGGTAAGAAGACAGACAAGTTTTTGCAATGGGACCAGGTGAGACTGTCAGAGGAAAGCTTTCAACTTTCAAATATGCACAGCCAATTAGCGTAGATGAAAGTTATAATTTGAAATTGAAATCACAGTATCTGAACTCTACCCATAAATGCATTTTCAATATCTTTCCCAACATTAGAATATATACACGTGAACTCTGCTGACTTACAAAGCACTGTGTTTTTATTCCAATTTCAAAGATGTAAGAAGTAGCCAACAGGGAGTTCTATGTGAGAAGTCAAAAATGTTGTTCTCTCATTGTTTCTTACTTTTTCTTTTAAAGCTTTTTATAAGTAATGTCTGAATACAGGCTCATAAAAATTCGCCCAACACACATTTTTGAAAGGCATATGTTTCTTTTTAAGCTCCTTTTATTCCACTTCTCTCACTGGAGGACAGTGCTATGAACAACTTGAAAATTCATTTTACTTCCAAATGGAAAGCCAATTGACCAAATGACACTTATTAAGTAGCTCATGCTACTTCATTATTTTAATATATATTTGTCACACACCAAATACTTATATTTACATTAGTGGATTTCTGGATATGTACTGTACTACTCTTGCATTTGGCATTTCTTATACTAATATCTAGTTACTGTGTTTATAAAATAGGTTTTTATATTCGTAGAGGGCAAGACATGCCTCCTTTTTTACCTCTGGTTATTTGAAATTTCCATATTTCATTACTCTTCTTCTAATGCTTTTAAGGTTTATATTTTTTCCTACAATTTTCTAGTAATTTGATGAATTAAATATACTTTATTTTATACCTATAATTTTTTTGTTATTAATTACATGCTGTGATGACTGAATCTTCCACTGCCACCTTTAAGGTATCCCTGTTAAGTTAGCAGAGACACTGAAATGCTCTTATCCTTTACAGTTGTTTTACTTTTTTTTTCCCAAAATATACATGGAGCTTTTTTTTTTTTTATTTTCTGCGTTTACAAGTCCAGTTCTATTTACTTTGTATATTCTAGAAACTGTTCATGGTTTCATAGTTCCTGAGTCTAACTGATGGCCTTCCTTTCTGATTTCCAGCCGTGTGTGTGTGTGTGTGTGTGTGTGTGTGTGTGTGTGTGTACACGGCTTTCTGACATTTCATGGGATTTGAGCAGTAGGATTTGTGAGCACATATGCTCAGTCTACCATCTTGAGGCCTGATCCCCTTAGCTACATCACATTTTTAACACATGTGTAAATTATGCGTGATCATTTTGACACGGCAACTTCCCAAACGACTCAGACTGGCATTCAAAGCCTTTAGCTGTGTCTTGCGCAACTCCATGATCAGCTTATCTCAACACTTTCAGACCCCAGCCATCCCCATATGTCTCCCAGTCTCTAAAATTGTCCATAAGCCTCTTCTCGAGTTGTCTAAACTTGGACACTTCCTTCATATGATAAAATATTTCCCTGTCACCTACCCATACTTCAGAGTCCACCAATTCTTCAAAAACCACCAATTCCCAAAAAAGTCTCCCCATGTCCTTCCAATACAGAAATCAATTGGACCCAAGAGGATGAGTGGAATACTTCCCTCCTCTATGACAAGGTGCACTACAATAAACCGAGGCTACCATGTATCTATCTTCCCAACTAGGCTAATGCTGCTGGAAGGACCACACCATGACACATGTATATACATACACATGTGTGTGAGTGTGCATCCCCAGTGTGTAACTTACTTAGGTGGAACCAAAATATATTTTCTCTCTTAAATAGCATTACAAAGGTTATCATAGGATCCTGCAACAAAATGGTGATTTTGTTCCATTTTTTTCCATACTATGCCTTCATATCCCGATATTAATAAGCAATTAAAGTACCTGATGTTTGAGCTTGTACTAGAGAGGCTGATTCTCAACTATATACTAAATGCTGTTGTTCCCCCATAAATGTTGTATTTGTATATTAATTTGAGTTAAAAACAAAATTTTATACCTTTCTTATTTCTTGGTATTTAAATAGGGAAGAACCTTTATTTTGCTTTGACATATTTGCCTTATCTATGTCCTGTTACTCTGTATGCATTTAACACATAAATTTACGTATCTTCTTGGCCCTTTTGTCATCAATTGAATAAATGTTTTCTTCACTTTCCTTCCCTTTTGTATGGTCTCTTTTATGACAACAGCTATATATGTTCCTAAATAAATAGCTTATCAACAAATTCATTTCATAAGAATGAGCAAAAAGAAAGCTAGAAATTATAAGAAAGTTAGAAAAAGAAAGTTAGGAACTACAGAATTTTAGGCCAGCATAAAGTTATGTCTCCTACAGGCATTCCATTAATAGAGGTGTTTTATAATTTTACCCATCTATAGTTACTGCAAGATAATAGGTAAATCAAAATATACAAAATCATGGCTAAATATTACTGAGCAAATCCTGAGGAACACATAAAAGAGAACAGAAATCCAGGCCATCCAAAGCCATGTCAACACACTTCCCACCATCTGTGAGCAATTGAGGGTATCCAACCAGGCAGCCAAGTGTATCTATGCTGTGCTGGAGAGCCTTTCTCTTTATTATGAATGTGAGTTCTGAATTCCAATTTATTATAACTCAAAGATATCTGCAAAATGCCAATATGTCCCCTAATTTACTAACTGGATTATTGCTAGTCTGTGTTATATAATACAGAGGCAAACAAGTATGGTGGTACTGGGGATTGAACTCTGGAGTTTTCTACCTCTGAGCTACACCTCCAGCCCTATTTTATTTTATTTTTTTTTATTTTGAAACAGGGTTTAACTGACCAGGACAATGCCAGTTCGAAAATATCTAAAAGTTTTTAAAATAATAACCTTTAGGAAGATACTCTGAGATTATCTCACTTTTTCTTTTTCCTAGGTACAAGGTCATTTCTCATTATCATCTGAATAATTTGAAAATATACTTTTAACTCCAAACAATAAATAACATCATATTTATTGAAATATTACTAGTTTCCCAGGTATTGAACTAAGCATATTATATAAATTATGTATTTAATTTCACAATATTTGATGACAAAATTCCATGTATACCCGGGTGTGGTAGTGCACGCTTGTAATTCCAGCATTTGGGAGGCCGAGACCGGAGGATCCCCAATACCGCAAAAAAAAAAAAAAAATTGCATGTATGTTTTGCCTACTCAGAGACCAATTACATACTACAGCATAATAATTTAAGCTCATGGGCTCTGTAAATGGGTTTGAATATTATATTGGCCACTTACTAGCTATATGATATTAGACAGGTTATTACATCTTGTGGTGCCTCAGTTTAATCTGAGGGTATTATAATTATACTTTCCCAATGGGGTTGTTGAGAGAATTAATTAATTTACTTATATTTGCTTTTTTTTTTGTAGAACGGTGTGTAATATCCATTAAACACTTTCCTTAAAATTGCAGTCTATTTTACTATCAAAATAACTCAGCAGGATCCATGTTCCAAAATGCAGAAATCTAAAACAGTTTAGGGAATGCACCATTGCCTTGCTAGCTTAGTACATATCTTTCAAATGTATGCACTATTCAACTAGGCTTTTCATATTTTCCTTCCTAACAATTATATTTCAAAGAGCTTGTTTACCACCGAAAACACCTCCTTTCAGACCAGCTCCTCCTATTTTTCTTCTCTGCTTATAGCAGTTACGTGGTTGTAATAGCACAAAGGAATCTGCATGATTTCAGTGCATGACTCATTTCCAGCAAATCAACACACACACTCTCAATTTTTCATGCATGAGAGATGTGTAAAACTATAAAAATGTTTGGACATTTGAGAAGACTAAATCAATAGAGAGTAAGCGTTTTATCAAATCTACAAGTGAAATTAAACTTTAATTTGAATAAATAAACTGTACCATGAAAGATGAGTTGCTATCCATCTGCGCTAAATAGATGAAACGAAATTGTGTCTATGTTAATAGATCCACAAAGCACAAGGAAATCGAAGCAGAGACTCCTGTAGGAACATGCTGATGAGTCACAGGTGTGTAGGCATGGTTTGTAAACACAGATGGAAAAGGTGACAAATATATGAATACGGGAGTTGTAATTGTGAGCTGCCCTCTTCAAAGACCACATTTATTTTTCCAAGTCCTTGGCTACTGACAAAAGAGGTATCTATGGGATGACAATGATATCATCAACATGCAAAGTGCCTCTTACTGAATTAACTCAGATAAAATCAAGTTGGTCCCCAAATCTTCAGAGAAAAATATTTCGTCAACTATTTTGTTATTATCCACGTTATGGTAATAAAGTAAACTTTGGCTCATAGAGGGGCAAACAATAATCAGGGTTATAATAGGTGGTTACCTGTTTAGAGAGTAGATGTTAAGTGTTCTTACCTCACACAAAGATGTAACTATGTGAGGTGATGGATATGCTAATTAGCCTAACAATGCATATGTATATAAAAACTATACCTTGTACACCTTAAATATACACCATTTGTATTTGTTAATTATACCTCGATAAAACTGGGAAAAAAATGGCTGATATATATATATATATATATATGTCAAGTCGTTAAGGAGAATTACCTTTTCTGGGCATGGGAGTGAATGTAGTAAATGCCTGTAATCCCAGTACTTGGAAGGTTGAGACAGGCGGATCACAGGTTTAAACCCAGCTTCAGCAACTTAGTAATACCCTTTGCAATTCAGTTAAACCCTGTTTCAAAATAAAAAAAATAAAATAGGGCTGGAGGTGTAGCTCAGAGGTAGAAAACTCCAGAGTTCAATCCCCAGTACCACCACAAAAATAAATATATTAAAGGAGAGAATCACTTTTTAGAATAATAGTGTGCATCATGATTTTATTCCATACAACTGAATCAGGATCCCTAATGCCAATAGATTCATTCAATGATAAGATCCTACTCCATATTCTTAATTCTGAAATAACACATGTTGAGTGATCCCACAAAACTTGTTTCAAAAACCAAAAGAATAAAAAGTCAATGCATGCCAGAAATGAAGATTCTCCTTATTCTTATGGAGCTGAACATAGAATAACACTGTGGTGAGAGCAAGAAGTCTAGAAAGAGAAGTCAGGGGTCTGCATTCTCACATTACCACTCACTAACCGTGGGGCCTCAGTTGTTTTTCCTAGAAATCAGAGTAGCTATTTCACAGGGCTATAGAGAAGACTGTCATAATAATCTAGACTAGAGCTCAATATGCAGTTTTCTACAGATTTTAACTATAACATATATTAATGCTACAATAACTGTATTAGAGCAGCTGAAATTATTGTCAAAGGAGACAAAAGAGAAAGAATCCAATAGCAATATTCCACGTGCTATAAATTATTCATTTAATCACTACAAATATCTAAATCCATGGCTACTTTAAGTGATACTCAGTCTTTCATTGTTAATAAACCAACCTTCTTGAATATTAAAAATACAGGTATTTTTAGCTGGGCATTTTAGCGCATGCCTGTAGTCCCAGTACTTGGGAAACTGAAACAGAAAGATCTCAGGTTCAAGGTTAGCTTCAGTAATGTAGCAAGACTCTCAGCAATCTGCTTAAAAAAAAAAAAGAGGCTAGGGGTGTAGCTTGGAGGTACAATGACTGGGTTGAATCCCCAGTAAAACACACACACACACACACACACACATATATACTATATATATACTATGTATGTGTGTGTGTGTACATATATATATGCATGTATATGTATGTATGCTTGTAAATATATATAGATCGATAGTTATTTTTAATAATGATCTTTGCCTAAAATTATAAAAATTATATCCAGCTGAGAACATCATCTTCAACTATTAATTGTCCCCAAATGTATTTATCCTATGCCACTGCTTACATTCTTAACAATTAATGTCAAGACTGATCTTGATTAGTATCATGGACTGATCTTTCAGAAATTCACCATTCCTCTCTTCCTATGAGCCTACAGCCTCTATGTGATGTAAGAAACATCAATTCAATTCCCTCACTTCACAGGAGGAGAGGTAACATGTGAAACATGATGACAACTATGCTTCCCATTCTGTCCTCCACAATAATTGGTCCAAGAAGTAGGCATACAATTCAAACCAAACCAATGAAAGTTAAAAAAAAAAGTTATTTTGTAAAACATGCCTAGACATAAGTTCAGTAGCGCTTGGCTGTTTAGTATGTGTGTGGAGTTCAGAAATCTTGGCTATTACAAGGGAAAGGAATCTGAGAACAAAGCTGAAGCCCAAAGTAAGGCAGAGCCAGAGACAACAAAGCAAAGCATCAGGATCCATGAGTGTTCTAAGTTAAATAAACTAATTCCTAATTCATTCTCTATACTGTTCATATTAGGCTTCGTGACTACTTCATGTAATTTTCTAAATAATACAAGATGAAAGCACAGGAGCTGAGAGTCTTCCCTGAAAATAAAAAAAACAAAACATATTTTTAAATGGCTAAAAAAAAAAGATATTAAGTGAATGGACAGATGTCCCCTGAGACTTTTGATCTTATTGCTTCCTACTCAAAAAATTGCTGTGAAGACCGAATGGTCAATTATACGCAAAGCATAAACATAGCATCTAGCTCAGGAACACAATAATTATTACAAGGGGCTTATTTATAATTAGCCCCTTGTCCCTTTGAATAAAAGATGGAAAGTATCATCAGTAAACATTTCCATTAGCCACAAGATATTTGCATGACAAAAAGTGAATTTATAACCCTTTTTATCCTAATATATCCTCATATTTAAAATTAATAATTATATTTGGCACTAGTATTTTAACAGTTATGATAACTTTCTTGTTACCCAAAGTTTAAATGATTTTGTTTAGTGCCTGTCCTCTCCTGTCTCAGCACTTTCCTTGCAGGGATTCTCTGGCTTCTTGAGTTACTGAGAATACTAATGGCACCCCTTGTCCAAACACTCAATCAGGTCAGTAATTAATTCATAACCTTAATATACTATGCATCTTTAAGAGAGAGCAAGATGAAGCCGGGTATGGTTGTGCATACCTGTAATCTCAGTACTTAGGAGCCTGAGACAGGAGGATCTCAAGTTTCAAGTTAGCATCAGTAACTTAGGGATACCTGCTCAATTTCGTGAGACCCTGTTTCAAAATAAAAAATAAAAGAGCACTGGGCATAGCTCAGAGGTTTAATGCCCTCGGGTTCAATCCCTAGTAATACACAAATACACAAACACTCTCTCTCTCTCTCCCCTTCTGTCTGTCTGTCTGTCTGTCTGTCTCTCTCTCTCTCTCTCTCTCTCTCTCTCTCTCTCTCTCTCTCTTTCTCTCTCTCTCTCTCTCTCTCGCACATACACAATAAATAAATATATATGTACACATATATTGTACATATATATGTACAATATGAGAGAGAGAGAGAGAAAGCGTTTGCAAGATGAAGGGTTACCTTCAGTGGATTCATTCCCATGTATATTAGCCAAGAACCTACTATGTGCAAACCCTATATTAACCTGTATGTCTACATGCATAAACATTGCAGGTGTCTTGAGCTTTGAGTCTATTTTTAAAAGGACAAGCAATAATCAAGCACACGCGCGCGCACACACACACACACACACACACACACACAGAGGCATGAATTGCAATTGTGACATGTGCTAGAATGAAGAGCACATGGTAGGCTGTTAGTGGGTAAGATGGAGCCGTACAGGGCGCGCAGGGGAGGTTTCCCTGGGGAGGTGATAATTGATCTGAGGCTCAGCAAACAGGTGAGAGAAAAATGTGCTTCAGGCAGAGGGAAGAAGTTATTCCCATTGCAAGAAAAAGCAATGCATTGTTCACAGGAAGATTTCTCACAACAAAAAAGGAAGCTGGACAAGAGACTGGAGACTTTCAGGGATTCATTTTGTCCATTCAGTCACAATATACCCTGGCACCCACACAGTAGGACTGCACATGGGACGGATGCCAGATACAAACAGGCTACATATAGAAGTCAGAAAAATGTAACATGTCCATTAAAATCTCTGTCATATAGTGAATACTGTGTTTTAAGATCTTACTGTCATATTTTTTTTAAAAGCCTCATTTTAGACCTACTCATTTCAAATCTTTGTGGGTATAATCCAGAAATCTACATTTTTAACTAGTTCCCAAGGTGACTCTTATGCACTCTATAGATTGAGAGCTGGTGATTAAAGCAACATTACTCCCTGAAGGGAATTATCTATTCCACCCTTGAAAAATAATTCAAATAAGTCAATCTATATTTAATGAAATGGAAAATGAGCTCCATACAAAAAGGATTAAATATGATAAATAAATTTAATGTTTTTCTGAAGCATAGATCCCACCTTGCATAAATAAAAAAACATAACTTTTCAAAATACCGTTTCATCAATACTGATTTGTGTAACTGAGGAAGAAAACAGACATTAAAAAAGAAATATTCATAGAAACCATCTGTCTTAAGGGTACTAATAGCACAGAGTGAAGAGGGCTTCTGTCTGGAATAGATGTTCCTTTTATAAAGTAATCTGGAGCGTCAGACAATAGACTAGCTCTCTAGTTTGCCAGTATTCTACATTTACGATACTAACTATCGGATGTGATAATGAACATGAGATCAGAGAGAAAGGAATTTTTCCCCCCATGAACTCCTTATATAGACCTTAAAAAATAGGCATCGCTTTGGATCAGATACCCATTATCATTTTGGACAGAGAGTGTCTGAACCACTATTATCTGCAAATGATTCATGAGTGCAGGTATTTCGCTACCTGAGGATTTTAGTGAAACCATAAATATAAGAAAAGACAGAAGCTGGAATTCATAAAGGGTCTTAAGAAATATCTAGAATAGAAAATTATGTCCAATCTAAAGAAAAATGTAATTTACTAAATCCATCTGTTACTAGAAAAGCCTCTTTCTTATTTCCTAGTCATTTTACATGTTGGGTCCTCCATTCCATAACCAGGAACACAAAAATCTAAGTAGCTGACAGAAACTCACTCATTGTGAAAGTCATCTTTAATATAATATAAATCATTACTCAATACAGTTAACACTTAGAGTAAACTAGGACAATGGTAACCTTGCAAAAATTCTCAAAGCCATTATTTAACAACAAGAAACTGATGTTATTCCTACATTTAAAAAGAAAAAAAAATCAAAACTATCATAATATGCACACACACATATATACATACATATATGTGTGTATGTATATGTGTGTATTTCTGCCATATGACATATGAGCTAATATAAAAATCTTCAAGTACTATATTTCCTATAAAAGTTCTTATGGAAAAAAAACTACCATTTTGGAATATTTTTTCTCTTTTGGCTTCATTGTCTTTTAAATCAAAGATATGGCTATTTGACCAATGAATGTACAGATAAACAATATACTCCTCTGACATTTATAAAATTAATCATGCATATTAAATGATTGACAATTTTAAGGGCTTATTTTTCTTTCAGCAATTCCTTTTGAAACATATCCACCCTTTAACATAAATAAAACCTCAGGAGGCCCAATTAATCAAAGACCACTAAAAGCCAACATAAAGAAGAAATTTATAACACATGATTGGCTATTGATTTTGTGTAGAAATGAATGTCTAGTGTTATAAAATTTAAAAACTGATTTTTCCTTGTTATTGTTATCTATCATAGAATGTTTTCCATGTGTCAAGCATGATACTTACATTTTACAAAAGAATACTGTGTTGAATCCAAACAAATTGGTGGGGGTACTTACTAATATTTGCGTTTTCAAAAAGAAAACTCTAAATCCAAGATCAAGTAGTTTATAAGAGTAAAGTTGAGAGCTGAGTCTGTGGCCACCTGATTTCAGTAATTCTTCAGGTTAATCATATAAATGATTCCTTCTTAAATTGCCCAATAATTCAGTCACATATCTGGGTATCATTCACCCAAATCTTAAGGTCATTTCAAGAGTATCCATGTGTGGTGTCTTGTGCACAATTTACTCTTGAATGCCATTATTGTAAGCTTACTGGTCTTGGACTCTGGATTTGGTCCTCACTGTCCAAGTGATTCCTGAAATAAAGCGTATTGTAACAGAAGTTGCTCAAGACTCAGGCTATAATTTTGTGACCTTAAAAGGCAGATTTTTTCCCCCCAACAAACACCGCTATTTTGTGTTGGATTTTTGACATTTTCTTACTAAACTCTTACCCATTGAAATAACTTGCCCACAACAATTCCAAATAAAAAGATAGATCAACAAAGAGTTCAGAAAACATCTGTATTGAATACATCTGTCCACTAGTTCTCTAGTATCAAAAGAAAGCAGTGGTTCTTGGCAATCATCATCAGAATTTGGGTTTGCTCTGGGCATGAGACCTGTCTAGTAAAAAGTGAGAAACAAGCCAGACGTGGTGGCTCATGCTTGTAATCCCAGCATTTGGGAGGCTGAGACCAGAGGATCTGGGTTCGAGGCCAGCCTCAGCTACCTAGTGAGGCACTCCGCAACTTAGTGAGACCCGGTTTCAAAATAAAGAATTAAAAATAGGGCTGGGGGTATAGCTCGGAGATAGAACGCCCCTGAGTTCAATCCCTAGTACCGCCAAAAAAAAAAAAAAAAGTGAGAAACATATACTCACCTTATTAGAACAGGAGTTTTTTCTGTCTTTCTATTTTGATAGCTGCTAAAATACAAATAGGCCCCAAAGACAGAGTAACTTATGCTTCATCAATTATTTACCTGGCAGTGTGGACAGGCTTGTTAGTTCTTCCAGGGAGAAGAACTTGTCTATGTGAGAGGAAGTCAAGGAAGGTGGGCACATCAGCTCCTGGCATTGAGGGGCCAGGAGACGCGGAAGCTGCTGAGCAGTGAGCAGTGTCTGGACAACTGGAGAGTATCAACAATGGAGGCTCCCTATGTGCCAATCTGGCCAGATCTAGCCACTTTGGAAAACCATTCTCCTTCTTTGCTAGGCCAGGCAAGCCTGAATCTGGGGACCTGCAATGACTATAGACCTGGTGCCTTAAGCACCAGGCAACTGGTCATGTCACTCACCACCAACACTTAAGCCCTCTGAAGTCAATGCACCAGTCGCTTTGGAAAGGGGAAATTTCTAAACAAATTTTGAGTCTACCTCCTATCCTTGGACGCACTGCTTGTGCAGCATAAAGGGATAGTGGTTCTTCAGGCTTCAGGGGGCGAATCCAGCCCCTAGCCACCCTAACACTGGTGCCTGAGCCTCGAATTATCTTTCCTAACTAGTAACTTGACTATTGTGCCATGGTTGAAAAGGATGCTTTAAAAAATTGTTGATTTGAATTGATTGATAACTTATCAGAGTTGTTATGTAACCACTCCACAAAAGAGTCAGAAAATAATTCTGATCACCTTAAATCATGTCATTTTACCCAGAGACCTTTCCTGAGAAATGGGGTTGAGGGAGATCAGATGCAGAAAGATAAAATGCCTTTTGCATACTTGAACCATAATCAATCACCTTATTTCCTGACTGTGTGGTATTTGCCATCATTTACTTCTGGTGAATCTTCTATAAGATTCCAAAGTGAAGCAATTCCTTTGAAACTAAAATGTATGCATAGTGCCTTAACACACCAAAGTAACCTAACTACCTAGGCACAAATAGTATTCTTTAATAGTAAATTTGTTATTGTTTTTGTTCAAAACTGATTTAAACCTAGATTTCATATAAGAGAGTGAGGAGATTTCCTTCTTTCAGAGTATCCAGGACCACATATGTAGACAGAGAATGCTGCAACCACAGCTTCTACTGTGGCAAGGTAGAGAGAGGAATAAGATTACATAAAGGTTAGCCCAGCATGGTGGCGCCTGCTTGTAATCCCGGTACTTGGGAAACTGAAATAGGAGGATCACAGGTTCAAGGCCAGTCTCAGCAATTTAGTGAGACTCTCAGCAACCTAGTGAAACCCTGTTGCTGGGGTGTAGCTCAGAGGCAGAATGCCCCTGGGTTTAATCCCTAGTAACACACACACACACACACACACACACACACACACACACACACACAAAGGTTAAGAACAGATCAACACTAAATGATGGGAGAAACCATAGGAGTTAATTTAGGACTAGGTAATCTCAGTTATCACTTTGGGACTAGGTAGAAGCATGTCATATCATTGTAATGTGTGTGTGTGTGTGTGTGTGTGTGTGTGTGTGTGTGTGTGTGTGTGTGTGTCTTGTATATTGACCACAAAATAAATACAAGAAAATAGAATGGAGCCAGGAATGGTGGCACACACCTCAATCCCAGTAGTTGGGAATCTGAGAGAGGAGGATCAGAGGTTGGAAGCCAGCCTCAGCAATTTAGTGAGGCTTTCAGCAACTTAGGGAGACTCTGATTCCAAATAAAATATGGCGGGGTGGGGGTAGTTTGGAGGTTAGAACCTGGGTTCAATAATCCCCAGCACCAAAAAAAAAAAAAAAAAAAAAAAAAAAAAGAGAGAATGTAGAATGACTACGGAACAGAGCTGCTTATAAAGAGCTGCTTATTGAATGAATATGTTACAGAAGAAGCCTGCCTACTTCATTTTAAATGTGTCTTATGTGAAACACAAATCCTTATGTTTTATCTTTTGCATAAGAATTTGCTAAAAAATTACCATTTTTATTTGAGCAGTGGCAACCATATTCATATAAAGAAAGTCTGTAACATAGTTCATATCCACTACTTCTCTTCCTTAAATGACTCCTAGCTTTAAAAAAGGAAAGTGAGAATAGAGAAAGGATAATGTAAAGTTCAGCCATCAAAAATGGCTTCATTAAGGTCCTTAATGAAGCACATGGGAGCCATTTATTGACTCCTCAACTATTAAGACGGAACATTATTACCGCTTTAATAGTATTTCCATTTTCATTTAGGAAATAACTAATCAAGGGATCAATGTACCAAAGACTTTATTTTCTTTCCCTTGGGTCACTGCAAGTACATTTTTTTTTAAATGCAAAAAAAAAAAAAACCCTAAGAGCAATTCCCCCTGGCACCATATCCCATGAACAATTTAAAGAAATAACAAGAAGGGCGAAAGGTCAACAGCGGCAGATCTGAGCACTGTTATAAAGCAAATGAAACTGTGGTAAGTGGGAAGCCTCCCTTCCTGGGAGAGAGAAGGGATCCCTTCCAGATCTGGAAGCTTCTCCTCCAAGGGATGCAAAGTGCCTCCACCCTGACCTGCTGTCAACCTGTGAAACATTTCTATTTCTCAGACCCACTTAGAATGCAAACTACTGTTTTCCTGGTAGTTCTCACAGCTCTGCTTCCTTTGAGGTACAGATGTGTAGCCACAGAACCCAATCAGATAACGCCTATTTACATATTTATAAAGCCTCCTGTAAAATCTCCTATCAATTGTTGCTGCTATATATAGGCCTTTCAAAGGATCTGTGGGCCCAGCGCTCTAGTGCACCTCTCCCTTTAGGAATCCTGATATATCGCATAATGTGATTTCAATGTAAATGGGGCCCATCACACAATCACACCACTTCACAAACTCTTTTCTGCTGGGGTAGCTTAAATCTAAACACACTCAAACAGCTTGCTGCACTGGAGCAAGATTTCTGCCACATTTTAAAAAAAAAAAATTTTTTTTTAAAGCCAAAACCCCAACACAACAATGCCAGAGAGAGAGAAAAAAAATCTGAACGTTTTCTGCAGAAAGATGGGCCGTCTCCAAATCCTTGTGCCCTATCAGACAAATTAAAGTAAATCAAGCATGAAATGAAGCCGAAGAGCCCCGAGATAAGGCTCCTTTAAGTCGTTTACAGATTAGGATAGAAGAGGTGCATCTGGTCTCTGGCAGCGAAGGAGGCCAGTTTCTCAGCTCACAATAGCAGCCTGTGTATAGGATTACCTTACCTTGTCACTGACAAGGGAGGAGGCGCCTGTAAGATGTCTCTAACTAACTTCCTAATGTCCCTGGCTAAGGGCTCTTATTAAAGTATTGATTGTTACAATGAGAGAAATACCTTTTGATAAAACAAAACAACCCCCTCCTTTCGAAAAAAATATCCCACAGACTGATTTATGAACTGGTCGGAAGCAGATAAACTGGGGAGGCTGGGGGTGGGGGTCTGCTACCAGCAGATGAGCCTCTTCTCTTATCAGGCAGGATTCTGCTGCTAGAGACAGAAGCTGATAAGTTTCCAACAGGAATTAGTGATGGGGCCAGGAAACCTTGTTCCTGGTTGGACTGGAGGCTCTAGCAGCAGCCAGAAGGACCTCTCTTGTTATCAGATGGGATTTTGCTGCTATGAATGGGGAGGTATTCTCCAGGAGGAACTGGACACTCTTTCAAAATGCTCTGTGATTAACGATTAAACTACAAGAGGAGGCGGGCGTCAGGTTTTCTTGGAAGCATTTGGAATTCTGTAGCGTCTCTGGGAAGACTTTTTCATTCCTTGGCACTCTTAGCCTCCTGGAAACTCCCTGCTTTTTCCTTCCTTGACAAAGAACTTTTTCTTCTCCAATAAATTTTATGTATACCTTGTTTCTATCTAAGGAAATCCTTGGTTTTTTCCAACAGGACAGAGACTGCCATCAGCCCAACCTACTTATGGGTTTCAATTACTCTCAGGAATCCATCCTAACTCCACTCTGTGATTAGATGGAGTGGTGGTGCTGGGATGCGATGAGCCACTGCTTTCTCCTCTTAGTCTTTAGGCAACTCAGTTTCCAGGACCCAAAGAGTCAGGTTTGCTGCTGACTGGGCCACCTTTGCAATCTGCCATCAAACTCCTTGAGAATGAAACTGAGCATAATTCCTTTAGAACATTACATGCTACTCTATTCCTGTAGAAGTTACTGCATTGTGTATAACTGACCACAGCATCTGAGTTGCCTTTAACAGCTTATGATATGTTGTCACTTCTATTTTCACATTTGAACTTCATGCACAACACTTAGAGACAAGCAATAGTTCCATACAGTTATGGCACATAAAATGAGATTCAACTGGATAAAATGACTTGCCCCAAATCATTGGGCTGATTAAATTCACAGACTCCATTTGTAACCAAACCTCATATTCCTTCCAATAGCTGAGATGGCCTATCTCCTTTCCTCCTCCTGGGGTAAAAGGACTCATGAGAAAGTTCTCAAGTTGTTGGACCAACATAGACATCACACTCAGCCTGAGATCACTCATAGTTCCTGGTCCATAGCACTTCAGAGACATGACATGGATATGGATAATAATGCCAGCAGATGTGTTTTCCTCTTAGATAACTCTATTTGGGATCTTTAAGTTGAAATGATAAAAGCAACTTATTAGTAAGAAAACATTTCTTTGAATGCATTTTTAGGTAATGGTGTAATTCTCCTACCCTCTATCTACCTTTCTAAAATTACCTTTATTATGCCACTTCAAGGAATCTACTTCAACCTTGCTAATGTGCATGTCTTATTTTTCTTTAATTTCTGTTTGCATATTTGTATAAAAATATGTATAATAAAAACTTGTATATGTATTTACAAATTTGCATATGTATAAATAAAAACAAAATTATGTATGTGTAAAACATATAAGTAAGATATATAAAATTGGTATAAAATAATGTTTTATAAGTAATAAAATGCAATACATGAAATTCTATTTAATGTTTTTTCTCAATCAAGTTTCTATTCTGACAGCATAGACAACAGAGCAAAATACTTCTGAAGAAAGATATTGTTAAGAGAAGTTCAGATGCTGAATAAGTAAAAGTTTAAATGTGAAGTAATTTCTTAAATGCTATATTTAGTTTTTTTTAAAAAAAAATGAATTAGAAGATTATACCGCCTAGTGGGGAAAATTTAAAGTTAAATATTATAAGTCACTTAAATATTCTAAGGTACTCCTAATAGTAAATTTTATGTGTATGAACATAAATGAAAACCTGATGAAATTCACATGTTCGAAACATTTATGAATATGCCTGTAATTATTTTCAGTGTAGTAGGTTGAGGATAATCCTTCTCTCAGTGCAGAATTGATATATTTACAAATCTGTGACCAAATGATGATATCTAACAAGTGCTCACTGCTTGCTGCTCCAAAATAATAAACTATCTTAAATTATGCCAAAAAAGATAAGAGACATGCTTTATTTCCCCATTTATTAATACTGTGAAGAGGTGACATTTATTCATGATATTTACAGTGCTTCTTTACACTTGACTTTGGAAAAGCCACTTTTTTTTTTTTGCTTCTACATTGTGTATGATTTGGAAACAGATTTATTCTGCTTTAAAAAATATCATCATTCTGCTAAAGAAAGAGTTACAATATACTCTTTCTCCATAAAATATTTCTGTCAAACACAAGCTAAAATATTCTTCATATATTTTATCATTATTGGAATTTGAAACTTTAAAATGCCCATATAGAATAAGCATAAAATAGATTTATGGCGTGACATTTTATTGCCTTTTGTGTAACATTGCTATATATATCTCACTGATTACCACTGATTAATCATTAGTTTAGCCCTTACCTTAACAGAGTTGTGATAACATTTCTTGTGTAGCAAAATTCTTGACTCTTTCTTACATGATTTTTACCAAGGCAATATAGTATTAACTAATTATAGAAACTGTAAAAGCCAAAACTTGTATTTTGATTTTAATTACTTTATTAAAATGTCATGAGAAAGCAAAAAGTGTGAATGAATATGCATTTACTGCTTTGAAAGCTGTTTTCCATGATAAGCTAAAGATCTTCTACAGCAAGTTTTATTTTGAATTTTTATCAATATCCTGAATGAATCAAGAAAGAAACTAAATGCCTGATACATTGTAGTGTGTGCTAACTGCATGTGTATTTCTCTAGACCCAAATAAATGTGTCTGATAGCTGTACTTCTTAAATGCACTGCCGCTGAATTTTTTTTACAGTAACAAAAAACTCTTACTAGTAGCACCAGTAATAATCAATTATAGATCTAGTGTATTTGTACTTTGATTATTATAGGTTTGCTTTTACTTAAGTATATTGTCTTTTCATTCTCAGAGGAGTCAACCTTATGGAATAGCTATGATTGCTTTCATTTCACAGCTGAGTAACTTGAGGCTCAGAGTGCTTAAGTAATGGTCATGAGTCAGGATTCACACCCAGGTCTGTGTAACTCCAAAGTCATGCACTTTTCTACGGGCCTTGCTGTCTAGTGCCCCTTATAATTAGTCAGACATTTTTGTATATAGTCAAATATGTTTCTTTCAGAATAATACTTGCTAAACAATAATTATTGTTATTATTAGTACTTTTTCTTTAAAACATTTTAATTATAAATTTCTAATTCACCAAAAAGAGAGTATTATTCCCATACAATTTATGGAAAATACAATTAGATTCTATGAACTTGCTGTCTCTTACTTTTCCTCTTCCTTAAGAAACCAACTCAATTTTTTTTTTTTTTTGTACTAGGAATGAACCCAGGGACATTCTACCTCCGAGCTACACCCCCAGCCATTTTTATTTTGAAACAGGGTCTCCCTGGATGCTAGATTTTGTATGTTAGTAAAGCTCACCTCAAACCTGTGTTGCTCCCGTCCCAGTCTCCAAAATACTAAGATTACAGGCATGCACCACTGCACCAGGTCCAAGTCAATTTAATAAAGATTAGAACTCAACAAGGTTGTTAACATAAGCACTAGAAAGACCTATTTCTAATTAGAAATCATTATGATATGGTGTTGAGCAAGATTGCCAAATACTAATGGTAACTTCACATTGTAACAACACCCCTTATTTATTTCTCTTACATCAGTATCTGTTGAACTCACGGTGTTTTAACCCAGGCCAGAAAGTGAAAATGTATCACAGAAGTCAAACTAAAAATCACTATGGCCCTGCTTTGGTTAAGGGCATCCAATTTCAGAACACTCTTGAACTTCTGATGCCATCCCTTCTGTGATTTGTCTTTGAAGACTTCTCTTAAATTTAGGAAGTGTCATTCTTCTACAAATCGCTAGGAAGTTCCAAATTATGTGTGGGAAATGGAGCCAAACTTTGTCATACTTTTTAATAGTGATGGCGGTATTTGTCTCCTAAAACCTCTTCCACTTCTCTGCTCTTGCTGCTGCTTATCAACTCTCAGTCAACCACATTCACTGAGCAATCTTGTGTTCCCCTAGACTAAATAAAGACAAGATGATAATATCCTCTTCTGTCTTCCTGTATGCAATTAACAGGGATGAAATGGGCAGTGCTCTTGGCAGGAACTCTCAGGGAGTTGTGGAAGAAAAATGTTTAAGAACCACTCCCTTGGACTTAATCCTAGGGGACTTATCTCTAAGAAAGCCCTGCTCATTACTTCTTGAGAATGCTCAGAATACAAACAGTTTTAAAATCAGGGCCACTCCAACCAGCTATCTGCAAGGGAATGTCGTTCCTGAAATCATGAGCTCCAAATGGTGCCACAAAACAGGATGAACACCCAGGGCAGACCAGACCATAGTGATTAATAAGCCTCAAAGTTCACTTGCTGTGAACCAAGAAATCAAGATCATCATTCAGTCACTTCAAGCTGTTTTCTGGGTCATTATTAATGTGGGTTATAATAAAAACATCGTTTCCCCTCAACCCTGTACCTTTTCAACCAAGAGAGCTAAATAGCTTTGTGTAAGGTATTATAAAAGGGAATAAAAGGCACCTTCCTTAAAGGGGTGCTTGTCATTATTCAGCAGAACTGTATGCTAAATAAATACTAGTTTTTTTTTATCATTTCCACTCTAGAAATCAATTTAAGCAAGTTACGGTTTATGGCACACTCCTGGTAATTCATTAATAATATTATCTATCATATGACCTTCCTCACAGATATCCAAGTATGGAGCCTATTCCCAATGTGGAGAGCCCAGCCAGTCATTCTTCCTATCTTTTATCTGCCTCATTTCATTCCCATGGACTTTATCTTGTTTTTTTCCATAGACTATTTTCCCAAAATATCAAAATTGTTTGGACATTTCTTCTTATCTGCAAGTTAAGAATTTTATTATTATTCATGATTGCATATTCTGTAAACTAAATGTTCTCAAATCTATGATCTAAGTCAGGATAAAGGTGTTGTATTCAGTTATTCCTGGATCATTATATACCAACATTTCTTCTTGCTTACTACAAAACCTCTCTCTACCTTCTCCTCGTTGCTCCCTTTGAATGTGGCTTCTATAGAGTTTAAGAAGATAATTCATTCCCAGGGAGCCTCTTCGAATACCAACATTTACCTGATAGTGTGTACACATCTTGGAACAACAGTTTATGACAGAATAATAATTAGGGAAACTGATAGCTTCATTTGCCTGTTATTCACTCTCCAATTGTTATCTTTCAGATGTACCCCTAAGATTAAATATTTCCCTGAAGTTGGACTTTCTCTTCTTGGTATGAAAGGGTTTGGCTTATCAATGTGCCTCCAAGCCAGTCCAATTCCATCTTCATCAAGGGAAACATAACTGGTCTTATTAGTGATACCAACTCGCTCATATGCCAATCAATGTGGCCCTACAGATGATGACTGGTAGCTGATAACCAACTATGGAGTATGAATTCACCAACAACTGTGCACTCACCTAACCAAAGTATGGTCTAGACCGTATCTCCTTGCTTGTTGATGAGAATGTCATGTGGAGAGGAATCAAAAGCGTAACTGAAGTCGAGATAGATTACATCTATTACTTTGCCCTTATCTACATGGCCTGTCACTCTATCATAGAAGGAAATTAAATTGGCCTGGCACAATTTGCTCTTCACAAAACCATGTTGGTTGCTACCCACTAACTTTTGCTCTTCTAGATGATTGCAAATTGATTGTTTGACGATTTGCTCTAGTATCTACCTTGGTATCAAAGTTAAGCTGACTGGTCTATAATTACCAGAATAGCCTTTTTTCCTTCTTCTTTTCTTTTTTTAGGAATAGTCACCACTTTTTCCAGAAATGGCGACTTTTCCTGCCCTCTTTATGTTCTCCCACATATGAATTAATAATTTTTCAGTTTCAATCCTCAATATCTTCAGTATATATATCTTTACTTTCTACCTTGGGGTTTCATCTGTTTTTAAATCCATAAATCCATATTCTCTTCCAATTTAACCTCATTTTCATGCTTTCAAAATGAGTACAATTAATTCTCATATTATAAACTGAACCTTTTTTAAATAATTCAAGTATTTAAAAAAAACTTGTCCCCAAAAGCGCAAAATATATATATATTCCTTTTTTGATGTGTCACTCCTCTTTTGGCAAACCATCTGATTTTAATGAACAATTAATTTGTGTACCCTTTTATTGTTAGTATCTATTTTCACTGAAATTCTTATTGCATGTTATCCTTTACATTCTTGATATAAGTATTATGCATATTTAGTCTATGTGTAGTAAAATTTTGATGTCTAAATGCATCATGATTAACAAAGCAAATAAAGGATATATTAGTGCTCTTTTTGTTCTATTAAATTAAAACTTTGTGTTCTTCATTTGTCTGTTTAACATGTTTGAAAATTTCAAAAACATATGAAAAAGATCCTTTATAATAAACTTTGTTTTGATAAAATAATCTATAGTAAAGTGAAGAGAGGTCAATTAAGAAATTTATTGCTAATTAAGTTAATAAAAGGAGATGAGGGCTAGAATTAAATTTAAGAAATAATAAATATAAAATGTAAAAAATTGCAGTATAATGATTCTTTCCTAAAAAGGATTTACTAGAAGTCAATAAAACTGCTCTCAAAGTTCTGTTTCTTTTCAGTCCATGAAAACCAGATGCAGAGTACACTTATTAACTCTCCCTGATAAATAAATGACGAGAGAGAGAGATAGAGAGAAAGAGAAAGAGAGAGAGGACAGAGAGAGAGAGAGAGAGAGAGAGAGAGAGAGAGAGAGAGACTTTAGCAAAGAAATTGCATTAAAAACCAGAGCAGTTAGAAGAGTTAAGGTGATCCAAAAATTTTCATAACAATAAAATTGTAAAACTGCAAATCTCACTACATCTGACAACTAAGAAAATAAGAAGAACCCTCAGAAATGTTATATAAGTAGACTCATACACTTGAGGGTGGTAAGAAAGATGAGGTTTACCTATGATTACTTATGTGTAGTTAAATAAATTTTAGTAAACTATGGAACTAAGTAGATTCCATATCCCAATATTTTGTATATTTTACCTACTTATACAATATTACTTAGATTTCATAATAATTTAATAAAATTTAATAAAAGTTTTTCTTTTATAAAGCATATATTAATTATCTTGCTGGTAAAAATTCTGTTGCTCAATTATCAATACTTGGAGGAATGAAAATTCATATTCTTTGAACTCCACTACAAAAATAATGCCCCTACCAGAACTCCTTTGGAATAAAATAAGAAAATTCTTAGCCCTTTAAATTGAAATAGTTAAAGCAACAAAACATACCACAATTGTCCTTACTATGTATCTAGGTGTGATCATCTGTCATGAATTACTCTCTTAAATTTGTTATTTTTTTTCTAGAAACCTTTCTAGAAGTAAATAGATGCTTAAGAAAGTTTAATTAAGTAATTAATTTTTATTTTTATAAGTTTCATCATCTGTTTTCAACTTTATTTTCTATAAGTTTCATCACTTTTTCAAAAGTACCAGCGACATATATATTACCTTACCTTTCTGTGTATGTAGATCCTATAAATTAGAATTCATATAGGTTATTGTAAAACAGAAGTAATTCTTAAGACGATTCTAGGTTTGCATAGAGACAGAATATTATGTGATTAGAATGTTTTAATACTATAAAATTAAGCTAATATTTATTTATTTATTATTATTATTATTATTTTTTTTTTTTGCGGTACTGGGAATTGAACTCAGGGGCATTCTACCTCCGAGCTATATCCCCAGCCCTATTTTTTATTCTTTATTTTGAAACCGGGTCTCACTAAGTTGCGGAGTGCCTCACTAGGTAGCTGAGGCTGGCCACAAACCTGGATCCTCCGGTCTCAGCTTCCTGAATGCTGGGATTACAAGTGTGCGCCACCATGCCCGGCTTAATATATATTTAACTAATATTCCATATGCAATTATTACTGCTTAAAACCTAAAATTGTGCCTCTTGCATTTTACAATATTCAAGATAAAAAAAATCTGGGTTTAATTGTTTACTTTCAGTAGTTGTCAAAATTCTTCACCAATGAGAAATGCTATTATTCTCAGAAAAAACCATAAAGTTATATACAGGGTGAACACAGGCCAAAAATGACAGCTCATTTAGTTATGAATATAAAAATGCCACGCACTCAGATTATTTAGAGTAATTTTAAGTGTTTGGTTAATACTGACATTCAACCAATTTATGCTTATTCTCAGAATATTCTTTGAGCAGGATAGTTCCCTGTGTATGTTTAATAAAAGTATTCTAGCAGTAATTCCTAAAGTCATATAACTCTTAAGCTGATACTTAGCAGGCTCAATAAAGTGCTATTTATTAGGTTCATAAAAGGGATCAAAGAAGAAATCACCAGATTTTCACAGTTATAAAACATACAGTATAATAAATATTTTGAATATTTCAACAATAATGTATAGAAAATAATGTCTGAAATTTAAAATTCTGAATTTAAGGGTTTTAGACAAATCATTAATTATATTATTTCTGTAATAATGAAAATAATGGTCATTTCACCCAAATGCATATCAAATATATCCAAGGCCACTTGATCCCTTGGAATGCAAATAATCACATTTTCATCATAATTTACAAAACTTTCATATCACGTCAGAAGTACTCCTAATCTTCTGTAGAAGCACAGATTTTAATCCTATAGTTGCAAACTCCACAATTCTAATTGTCCTTATTCCAAACTTCCCCCACCTCCACCTGTCCCCAACAAAAAGCTCCTTTCTTTTTTTTTTTTTTTTTTTTTTTTTTTTTTTTGTGGTACTGGGGATTGAACTCAGGGGCATTCTAACTCTGAGATATACCCTCAGCCCTATATTTTATTCTTTATTTTGAAACAGGGTCTCACTAAGTTGCGGGGTGCCTCACTAGGTGGCTGAGGCTGACCGAGAACCCGGATCCTCCGGTCTCAGCCTCCCAAATGCTGGGATTACAAGCTTGCGCCACCATGCCCAGCTCAAAAAACTTCTTTCTGCTCTGACAACTGCCATTTGTGAAAAGTCCCGGTTCCCTTACGAACCACTTTGTTTTGCCTGAAAATATGGCAGTCAATACAAGGTTGTAAAGCTTAAGAAAAATGAGTTTTTCAGATTAAAGTTTAAGCTTGTAGAGTATCTATGTGACATGAAAGAGAAAAGAAACTGGTTAAAAAAAAAAAATGAGGGGGTGGTCACTAAGGAATCTGATCATGGAATCTACTCTCCTTCCAAAAAACTTTGGTCTCTCCTCCCTCACCCTCAGATGTGTTTTACTCCAATCTATCCCACTTACTGCCTAAAATCCCGCTATTGGTTCATTTTGATTTAGAAGCATCTTCTTCATAAATTATATATCATTTTGGAGTGTGACTACTAGTCATTTCAACTTGTGCCCGCCTTTCTTTCTTTCTTTCTCTCTCTCTCTCTCTCTCTCTTTCTTTTTTTCCTTCTTTCTTTTCTTGGAATCTAGCAATGACATACTCTAAATTTTGGTAGAAAATAGAGTAGGTGACATCTATGCAACAGGCAGTTCTGGAAGCAAGGAGAGAGAAGAAAGAAGGACTAGGCAGGGAATCCTAGGAGAGGAAGGAAAGCAGAAAAGGAGATGAGTGTGCCAACACAGATTGTGACTATTTTCAGTATTTCTAGGAGGTAGCTATGTGCTCAGAAATTGGGAAGAATATGCTTTCCTACATTTTATGTTACACACTTCCAGTCCTATAATATGGCTCAATGCCTGCAAGGATTCAGAAATTAGGTTGCATTCTTCTTATTATAATTTAGCTACCCTTACTATGAGTTAATTAGGTATTAGTAGGCTGGCCTCAACCCATTGCTCATATATCACAGATTGAGTACAAATTTGTCTGCAAATCATGCCAGACACTTCCTATCCATTCCCCTGCCTACACTTCCACCTGGACTCTTCCAGAATTGAACTACTGCAGGATTCTAAACATGTGGTGCTGTCTCTCTGCATCCCGCCTTTGCATACTTTCCTCTGGCACACCTCTCTTTTGCAACTCTCACTCCTCTTTCCTTATTTTCTTTTATAGGTTTTAACTATGCTAAGGGCAGATCCCAGGATATAAGGTTGAAAGACAGAGGCTTGGAGTTCAAGGTGAAGGGGATATGCCCGTGTTAAGTAAACTACAAAATACTAACTGCAAAATTGGAAAGTGCACAAAGAGTATTGGGCACAAGAAGTTTCTAATTTTTCTCAGGAAATTTCTTCTGCCTTTCTTAGAGGAAACAGGAACACCTGGCACCACATTGGTCATGCTGTAGATGGTCAGTAAACACGGGTCTAAGGAGGAAATTAGTAAAAAGAGAATCAAGTAGAAATTCTACTGAAAACTCTACAGACACAACCAACTTAATTAGCACAGACTAGTGTGTGTGTGTGGGGGGGAAGTACTGGGGATTGAACCCAGGGCAATTCTACCTCTGAACTATATACCCTCAGTCCTATTTTACTTTTTATTTTGAAACATGGTCTCACTAGGTTGCTGAGGGCCTAAGTTGCTGAGGCTGACTTCAAATCTGTGATCCCTGTCTCAGCCTCCCAATTACTGGATTACAGGCATGTGCCACCATACCTGGTTACAGACTATTCTGTGTGTGTGTGTGTGTGTGTGTGTGTGTGTGTGTGTGTGTGTATGTGTGTGTGTTACTGGGGACTGAATCCAGGGGCACTGTACTTTTGAACTACGCTCTCCCTATTTTTATTCTTTATTTTGAAACAAGGTCAAACTAAGTTGTAGAGGGCCTCACTAAGTAGCTGAGCCTGGTCACAAACCTGTGATCCTCCTGTTTCAGCCTCCCAAGTACTGGGACTACAAGCATGCACCAACATGCCCGGCTCAGACTATTCTTATAATAGAGATTATACACATATCATGTTTCAGAGTAGAGGTAGATTAAAGAATACTTTTTTTCCCTTTTAAAAGTTTCACATTTGTTTTCTTGTATCTATGGTAAATTATTTAGATTTTATTGGTGCATTGCAATTATACATCATAGTGAGGTTCACTGTGTTAAAAACACGCATGCACATAGCTCTTTGTATACTTCCCTCCACATCCCCACTAGAGAATATTTTAAGTCACTTTTTGTTTGTTTTGGTTTGGATTTGTGGTATTGAGGATCGAACTCAGGGCCATTCTACCTCTGAGCTACACCCCCAGCCCTTTTCATTTTTTTAAAATTTTGAAACAGGGTCTCAATATGTTGCTGAGGCTGGCCTGGAACCTGTGATTCTCCTGTCTCAGCCTCCCAAGTACTAGGATTAGAGGCGTGCACCACTGTGCCCAACTAAGTTATTGCTTTTTATTTATCAAATGCACCTTCTAATCAAAAGTGCTACTGCTATTCTCTCAGTGTTCCAATATTTAATACTGACATAGAGACTCAAAATTTTCACTGGATTTCCTAGCCAGGGCTGGACTCAAGCAAAGCTCTTCTCAATGCCAGCCTCGTGTATACTTCTGCCTTTATCATCATCTCCCTTCCTTCACCCAAGCTACTTAAACGGGATACAAAGGGGTTTGGAATAAGGAAGTAAGGAGGATAACTCTTGCCAGGTGTGGCAAGATCTTTTGATTCAGTAGGTCTGCAGTAGTGCCTGAAAATTCTCGTACAACTTTTCCCAGGTAGTGCTACTGTTTCTCAAACAGAATTTGAGAGCCACTGACCCAGATACCTTGCTCCACGGGCAATGTGAAAGGCCAAAGGCACACCAGGAGGGAGAGAACATCCTAGGCAGGACACACAAGGAAAGGCCTGGAAGTCAGAATGTAGTCTCATATGGTAAATTCACAGGGAAAAGTGATACTGCCCTTAGGAAGTAAAGGCCCTGAGGCAGAGACAGAATCAGGAGAAGAGAGACAACTTCTGCAGAATAGGATGTGGGAGGCAGCAGGGGAAGAGGGATATCCACAAGACAGGATGACACTAGGCTTTTCTCTTGGGGAATGATTGAATGGTGATGGTTGGAATCAAAGAGTGTAAACGGAGTAGCGTATTTTTAAGAACACTTGAAAATTTCAGTTTTAGATATGTTGACTTTGAGATAATGAGGGGTTTGTTTTGCTTTATTTATTTTTTTGATGGCAGCTTGTAAATGAGATGTGTCTTGGTGATACCCTGGATATGAGTATAAGGTCTCTAGAAAGTCTGTGTAGGGTAAGTAGACATTAAGTCTGCTGAGAAGGAAATGTTAGAGAACGTCAGTGTTAAGAAAGATTCAAGTGGATGGGAAAGAGCAGGACAAGATGAAGACAGCAAGGATATGTTGTATTGAAGGGCAGATGAGTTAAGAAATAAGTGGTCCTTGGATTTAGCAGGAAAGATAATTCATAAAATTGAGAAGTTTGTTACTGTACTGTAGGGGTAAATAAGAGAAATATAGGGAAAAATAGGGAGATAATTTCTGTAAGAGTTGTTCTAAAGGAAAAGAGACAAAAGACACTAGCTGGAGGCAATACAGGATATAAATCAGTGGACAGAGTAACTGTGCATTGATAGACCTAGCTATCTGTGGGACAGACATTGCAGTAAAAGGCAGTAGTTTGGAATACTGCTAAGGACCTCATCATCTATGGCTGCCAAGTAGAAGTGAGACAAGGTGAGAGAATTTGATAAGCATAGTCCACAATCTGTAGAGATATATCTTGGCATAATGTCATCAGGTGATATCATAGGTGGCTCAAAAGAAGTACTTTTTTATCAGTTGCAATGTGTGTTGTGTAATATGAAGTAAGATTTTCCAAATCTCAGGGCATGAAGTAAGAGTGGGGTCTTCATCCTCTATCTTCCAGGGTTTAATTTAGAAATGACTGCCACTTTTAAGAAACTACTTTTTCAAAAAGATTCTGATGCTTTCCATATCCCACTGTCAGAATTTTTCCCACTTATTGGTATCTCTAAGAAAGCACTTCTCTTAGTATACACAGCAGCTGTTCAGTTAAATTCATAGGGGTCAAAAAAGAATCGAAATTCAGAACCTCATGAGGCCAAACTCCACTTGCAAGTCTTAGAATCAACCTGTATTCTGTAAGAACAAACTGAATTTGCAACAAAAGTCTTTAAAAGAAAATAATTTGATTCATAGTAATTCTATAGCAAAATCTATTTGAACACATTTAATTCCTACCATATTATTTCTTTATAAATATTACTTTCATAAAGAGGAAATTATAGAGATCTCAAATCAATTCAGAATACAACAAAATTGAGTCAATTAAAAAATACACAAAAAATGAGATGCATTTAGAAAGCAAATGCATGACTATCCCTGACTATTGCAAATGTAGGACATTAGGTATATTTGTATATAATATTTTTGCCTTTCAGTATCATAAATTTAGGTTGCATTTTAAAAATATAAAATCTATAAATTAATTTCAGAACAAAACCTATTCATGTAATTATAGTCATTACTAATGACTGTTATTTTAATGAAGGCTTATCATATGCCACAAATTTTATCTGTACCATTATATTTACTACTTCAACAACTCTATTAAATAAACACAATTACTGCCTTGAGATGAACAAAACTATAAATAAATCACAAAATCTCACAAGATCTAATGCTGATGGTACTGAAATACTCTACCTTTGTTGAACCTGACAGACATTTTGTTCCTCATTCACCTATATGTGTAGGGCCATTTTCCTTCATGTTATTTTTCCAAAACAACAATATGTGTTATTCTTCTGAAGAAATGAAACAAATTTATAAGAACTTTTTAAAAAATAATACTTTTCCACATTCATATATTTGAGAAAATTCAATATGATTTTTCCTAGTATTAGAGATAATCTTGGATTTGGGTATCAATTCACCCTTAGTGGCATTACAAAGTATTGTCAAAAATCTTTAAAATTGGAGAAATACATATGTAACTGGCATGCAGATAATTAGCATTTGGAAATTCTATGTTTCTAAAAGCACATACAACGGATGCTTTCATGGAGACCAGTGTTTTTATATAAATTACAATTATTGTCTAATGTGAAGCCTAAGGTACACAGTAATATAGCAAACATATTTGATTACATTTTTGGAACAGTGTTTTC